>LBNU01005820.1:94500-109147 GCA_014162995.1 Artemisia annua | reverse complement strand
TGTAGAGGTTGAAGCAATCACATTAGAATTCTGAGAGTGTGTTTGTTCAGTAGATGTGTCGATGTTATACATTCCTGGTGCAATCACATTAGTGTTAACTGATTTTCCCTTCTCAAGTGTCTAGAGCTTCTCCTTTAACTGATTTTCCCTTCTCAAGTGTCTTGAGCTTCTCCTTTAACTCAGTGATGATGTGTTGTTTTTCTTGAATGACGCTTTCGAGTTTTTTGTTAGACCGAAAATAAGCATCACGATGTTGTTCCCATTCAGCATTTTCAATTTTCAAATTTGCAATTTCTTTTTCATATTTTAAAAGTTGATTTTGTAAAATTGCATTTGTTTTGTCAAGAGATGATGAATTAGCATTGTTTTGCAATTTCAATTCAAAATCTAGACTCTGAGATTGACACCATTCAAGCTTATGTTTTAGTTGACAAATTTCTTTTGAAAGTAAACTTTGCACATCATCACTGTGTTTCGAGAGAGCCTCATTTTCATATTTTAATTTTCCAATTTCATCTTTTAACAACTCATTTTCTGTTTTGTGATCATCAACAAGCGCAGAGATACCAGATTCATACAAGGCATTCATAATCACAGACAATATATCAGCATTAAGAACAAATTCTAAGAAACGATCAGATTGTTTTTGCAAAACTTTGTTACGGTGTTGCTCTTTTGTAATAATGTTCTCAGTTGCTTCAAAGACTTCCATCATTGATTTTACTTCTTTCTGTAGTTCCTGTTCCCAATATGTAGCAAAAGACGCAAATGTTGTACATGGGGCAAAAGCTGTTTTTGAAAGACTTCTCTTTTTTCTTTTTCATAGGCAGATTGAAATGTTGCAATCGTTATTTGAGAGTTACGTTCAATCGCTTCTTCTAAAAATTTTATATCTTCCATGAACGTTTCAAAATATCGAAGTATTTGACATCTTTTTGTTAATGGTTTGATTTGACTTAAATCTGGTAAAGAACCATTTATCTGTGCTACTGGTTTAACAGGACCCACATCAGAAGATGACTCATTATTTTGCATTAAAGTCCATGGTTGCTCTGTTTTCTCTTGTTGAGGAACAAAAGTTTCAGTTATTTGAGGAAATTTTGAGTAGTCAAAAGGTGTATTGAAAAACACATCATCCATTTTAGATCGAGTCTCATCTTCAATTTCCAATTCTTCTTCACGATCATAAATAACAACACGCACAACAGATTCATCATAGAAATGGTCTGCACTGTATAGCTTTGGAATTTCCTTGAGTGCTGTTTGAAGAAACTGGGGGTTTTCAAAACCAATACCAAATCTATTCCCATTGTGTTTTTGTTGTATGGAAAACTTTGAATTGTGGAAATGGTATCACCTGTTTTATAAACCACATTTTGAAAGTCCTTGAGTTTGTGTTCCAGTTCAAGAATTTCTTCAACGTAATTATCAACACGTTCCCTTGATTTTTGTTTATGTTCTTGAAACTCAGTTTGACACTTTGTCAGCTCAGCTTTTGTTTTGAAAAGTTCGTTTTTGAGTTGATCAATTTGTAACTTGTGTGCAAACTTGTCTTTTTCCATTTGAGCAATCAAATCATTTTTGGAAACGGTTAGTTCACGAACTTGATGTTGTAAATTTTGGTCTTGAACATAAGATTTTTGGAACGCAACCTCAAAGCCTTTTTCCCGTTTAGCACGTGTTTCAAAATCATGAATTTTTGTTTGACAACACTCAAGGTCATTCGTTAACGATGCAACTTTAGCTTTTAACTTAGCATTTATTTCATTACATTTTAAATTTTGAGTTTGGGTGGTCATAAGAGCAGTTCTAATCTCAGACTCTGAAGTAATCATAGGGTCTGTTCAAAATCTTCGTTGTTATCTTCATTAATTGGAGTATCAAATGTAACTTCTGAGTTAATTTGATTGACATCGTCAAATATAACAACAGCGTTAATTTGATCGTCATCATCAAATGTAACTACTGGGTCCATTTGATATTCCTCCTGATTAGATAACGACGACTCATTTTGAACAAATTGTTCCTTGTTTAAATCAGATTCGGAAGATGAAGCAATATCATGAATTAAGCATGTGATAGGTTCAAATACCTGAGACAGACCGTCAGTGTCGTACACTGGGCCTGAATCATTAACTTGAAGTTCCTGCATATTAGCCATCAGCACCACAGCAGCATTAGCTTCCAAATCCTCCATATCATCATCAGACTGAGCTGTAGCCATGAAACTGTTGTTGTTGTCATTGCTAGCATTCCCACGTGCTTCATCCTGAAGTGCAAGTAGTAGAGCCTCCTTGTGGTACTTGCTTCCTTGAGTACGTGGCGAAGAACATGCAGTAGCTACGTGACCAACCCCGTTGCAGTTATAACAGCGAACAATCGTTTTCCCTGCATCATTATTACCCTGTTCCACAATCTCAACCCTTTTCTGAGTAGCAGCAACATTGTTGCGATAACCAGCGTTAACCCTTTGATTTCCTCCATAATTACCCATATTCCTTCCTGACCCAAACCTTCCAGTATTACGATTCTGCACTTCCACACAACCATCCTGAATAACAGCTTGATTCCTGGTGTTTGATGAAGAACGAAGTCGATTGTTGGACTTGGTTGAGAACTTGCTGAACGCTTTAGCAATGAGAGCAATTCCTTGGTTTAGACTGTTGAAGTCCTCATCATCTTCATCATTAGTAGAGTTGGAGTAGTACATTGAATCAGTGTTGTCATAAGACATGTTCAGATTGCCTTGTTGATTGGGATCATATGGAACTAGTTGCTGAGAAGATTGTGGTTGTTGGTAGGTGGGGAAATTCGGATCCTGAGCAAATCCCGGATGTGATTGTTGTGGAGTGAATTGGGATTGAGCCATAAGTGCTAAAGAGTTTGGGGTTGGAGAAGGTGACAAACTTGCACGAAGAGCACGATCCTTGTTTATTTCACTCTCATGATGCTTCAAATAGTCAAACAATAAACTATATGTGGCATTATGAAGATTCTTCGCTTGTCGAACAAACCTGACATACTTTTGCCAATCAGGGCCAAGACAACTTAAAAACTTTGTGTTGATGGCAATCCTTGGAAGTTTCACATTGTTTCTATCCAAATCATTGATGATGTTGGTGAACCGATGATAGTATGACTCGAGTGATTCCCCTGATTCAATCATGAAGTTCTCATATTCTAGATAAAGCTTTGATTNTCCTTTCAAATAGCCCATATAAAAATTTTGTTCTTGAGCCTTTGTCATTAATTTCTTTGGTTGACTAGCAGCTTCTTGTCTTTCTTTTTCATACTCAGCATCAAGTTCATTAGCTTCATAATGATGTCTTTCTTCATCAGTGAGTTGTGATTCGGGAACTGGGATTACTGTTTCAGGTCTTGGTGGTGTAGCATTGGGATCACCCGGGACCGTTCTTGTTGGCCATTGGTATGGGCCTTCAAAGAGAACTTTCCTCATATACTTACCATGAGGTTTCCTTAATTCAAGAAAACGCAAGAAACGGCTCGCCTATTGAACATAGTTTCCTGGTGTAAGCATTGGTGGTATATCAAGAGATCCTGCTTCATGACGAGATTGTTGACTAGTGATAGCTTCACACATCTGATCGAACCAGTGGGTTTGCTTAGGTGGTGGTAAAACGGTTTGCATGTTCGGTTGTAAGTACGGTTGTTGTTGTACTTTATGCATTAAGAGTTGATGTTGAGGGTACATTGACGATTGTTGATACAATTGCTGAAATGGTTGAGGATACGGTTGTTGTTGTTGATATTGTGGTTGTTGTTGTTGTTGTTGATTGTAGAAGTAGAATGGAGGTCGAGACATGATGATTGATTATGCTTCAATGGATCTTTAAAGGATAAGTTGAAGGTTGTTGTTGTAGATTAGATTTGAGTATCGAATCGAAAGTCCAAAAGTCGCGAAATAACCTTAACCTTACTTGCAGAAATTAAAAAAACTCTTACTCGCAGAAAGTTAATTCCTTACTTGCAAGTTTTCCTTACTCGCAAATTCTAAGAAGTTCTTACTCGCAACTCTTAGAATCCCTTACTCGCAATTTTGATGTTCCTTACTCGCAGAATTAGAGTCCCTTACTCGCAACTTAGGTTCCTTACTCGCAAAACAAAGAGAAGTTGGGCAGAGTTTCTAGTTGATACTCGCAATATCAGATCCTTACTCGCAAGTGATAAGGAAAAGAAAGGCTTACTCGCCAAAAATTTTGATACTCGCAACCCAAAAAAAATGTGATACTCGCAGAAAATAAAACTGATACTCGCAAAATATGGGCGATACTCGCTAAACCCTAATTCCTTACTCGCAATAAAATCCAAAATAACGTACTGATGTATTGTTTTCTTGCTAAATGAGTACCAAACCAAGACTAATGTTCTACAAACCTTAACTACACTAAAATATGAACCATACGAGTAATAATTTAAATCAAACGAGACCTAAAACAAACCAAATAAGATCAAAAACTACCCAAACTAATCTTAAACAACCTCTAATATCCCTAGGCGAATGATACCACTTGTTAGGTCACCATGTTTTGCATAAACAACCAAAGATACAATAGTAAAGAAGAAACTAGAATAGAGAAGAAGAGTGTGGAAGGAACTCAATCAATATGAAGTAATGAAATAATTTATTGCATAAGAGAACCAACAAGCCCTAATGAGGGCATACATGATGTATTTATAAGAAGTCAAAGATGCACTAGATACTTCTACTATTTTACCATTTCTCCCCTTGGACTTTTGCATATCATGAAATTACATCATAAACATTCATAACTAAATGATTAAATGTTAAACATAATAAGTCTAATATAGCAACCTATTACAAACTAATGACCGATACTTTGTAAACGTGAAACGTGTTCCTAACAAGTGATTTGCTTGCTTGGTAATGTGTTTGACATTTATTCGTTCTAGGTTTGGCACTGCAGAACATTTCAACCATCTGGATTATTTGTTGCCCGAGTTGATATGCAAGGGTCTACCTCGGACCCGGTATGTTGGTTTTTGATGCTAAACTTATATTTGGGACATCTAATTTTGTCGTATTTTATGTTAGCATTAAGCACGTTACTTGTTTCTTGCAGGGGCTACATGCTATTTTCACGGGTGAGGATGATACATGGGATGCCTGGCTAAAAATTCGCTTATAGTGTAAGAAACCAAGGCACTAATAATGCTGCATAAATTGAGGCGTGGGTATGCTCCATCTCAGTCACCAAAAGCCAACCGATGTATATTTTTATTGTTTCATGGTGGCAGATCTTATATTATGCAGCATTATTAGTGTCTTGGTTTCTTACAGTTCATAACATCTGTTTATAGGATGAGTTACGTCAGCAGATAGAGGAAGAAATGGACGATTATTATTCACAGGTAAAACTAATGGCGTAATGTATTGTGGATCAAAGGAAGGGAAAACAAAGACGGAGAATCTCCAGAAGCTGAGATTAGATCATTGGCAGATAAACTTGTAAATTTGACTGCAAATTCTATTATCATGCTTATATACCAGCAGCATTAACTGTGTACTAGCCGTACTAACTTTTAATACCAACATTTCCCATATTTTTTTTGCAGAAAGAAGCTGATGAAAAGATCAAGTAAGGAATCTTGAATGTTGATGATGGCACTGATTCCATGACAGTTGTGTTTGGTAAGGAAAATGGAGGTTATGCAAGAGGAGTGGGAAGTGGAGTTACATATAAGAGGTATTTTAATCTTCCTCGAAGCAGAAAAGAAACTGATGAAAGACTTGAGTTACATCAAACTCAACTTGATAATGAGAGACGCGAGCGTCAAAAAAAAGATCTACTGGTCAAGCAACTGTCCAACGAGATGTCAGAAAAAAAAATCCCGGACTAAAATTAGTACCAACGAAGCGAAAACATTTGGTCTAGTGAAACCTTGCAAAAGCAAGCTAAGGCGGCGAAGAGTCAACAGGTTTTAACTTATGGTAGTCGAGAATTTGATTATATACGACATTACAATTGTATATATATTTGGTTTATTTATATACATTCGAGTTTTATTCAATTTGAAATATAATTGTATATATATTTGCTTCATTTATATACATTCTGTTTTATATATATACTAGCAGTAGTAACTCTGCTCCAGCAGTACTAACGTAGTACTAGCGGTACTAACATTTTGGTCACTCTTTGTTTAATTCGATGTGTGACTAAATATTACAAAATGCCACACAAACTAAAAATTCATGTGACCATTGAATGAACATTAGTCACACAAAACACACATGTCTGCACTTTAAATATCATATGGTCACACTTATTAACACTTTTGGCCACTGTTTGTTTAATTGTATGTGACTAAATACCCAAAAAAACATGCGTTGTGTGACTAAATATTACAAAAGGTCACACAAACATAAAATTCATGTGGCCATTGGATGATCAATAGTCACACAAAATACACATTTCTTCATTTTAAACAGCATATTGTCACACTTATTAACGCGTTTGGCCACGGTTTGCTTAATTGTATATGACTAATGTCACAATTCTCAATTTCAGGTCATTTTCCCAAGTCGCGACATTTTTTATTCACAGATTACAATTCATCATTTCACGTAAACTAGGTTTACAGATATTCATTTGACGAAACCGGGCAGGTTAAGTCACATTATCATGAGACATCATTCATTATACATTTCATAGACTAGGGTTAGTCTACATTTCATCACAACATCATTTGCATTCTATTCCACTCGTAGAATTTATATAATTTCAAGTTATATATATTTATTTATCTTCAAATAAATATTAACATATGATTATAGTTTTGATCAATACACCAAACAAATTCCACTAGAGCACTAATATTTTTATATATTAGTTATATTTCCACTAAAGTCTATTAAACTATATATTTTATATTTTGGAAAGTTACCAAATATTAAACCATTACTTGTATCTTTATATAACAAGAATTGTACCAACAAAGCAATAACTATCAAAACACCCAATGTTTACAAAAATTATATTTTTATAATTTTTACAACTTTGTTATATTCCGTTGGAATTTATTTCTAATTAACCCGGTACCCGATAACGCTAAAACTACAAAAACTATACACTAAACGGTACCCCGTAAACAAAATGTTGCACAAAATACACCAACTCACCACCCCTCATGTGAGGTGGCCGGTTCTAGTGTGTCCAAGGACACATGTTGTGTCCAAAATTAACATACAAAAACTCCATATCACCTAATATCACACATACATGCAATTTTATATCAAATTTAGAGAGAAGAAAAACATTTTCTCTCCTCTCTTCTCTTTGTGAATCGGCCAAGACCAAGAAACCACCAAGATCATCAAAATTTTCAAGAACAATTATATTTACAAGTGCTAGTTGTGATCTATTACAAGGTTTTGTAATATAAACCTATAGATTAGTAGGGTTTTATCCTTAAAAATTTCCTAATCATTCAAGTAAGTTTATCAATTTCTTTTCATAAATTTTATCAAGGTTCCTGTATTTTTATAGTATATGTACATGCATATAAAAATCTATACCACTACATTTATATTTTGGCTAAAACGAGCCTTAGACCTTGTTAAAATGTACCAAACTATTGAGAATATGTTAGTACACTTTCTCACCATTTCGGGGATATAAAGGACTCGAGAAACGGACTTATAACGAATTAGTTATGAATTTTCAAAGATAAATGTTCACTAAAAATTTCTACCAGCACTTTCACTTAGAAAATATTCTAAGTTTGCCCAGAATACTTGCAAACACCTATGTTAGAGGCCATTTTCCCGTCAAATGACTCAGTTCTGGAGTTGGGACTCCAAGGAACAAAAGTTAGTAATCCTGGAGTACTTTTCAAATCTGTTGGCCTTTTGTCATTTGGACTTATAACCTACACACTATGACCTCTCAAATATTCCAAAAAACTGCCCAGAAATGGCAGTTTTGGCCTAAATACCCAACTTTTCGACCATTTATCTTAACATCTAGACATAATGGTTGATCGTAAAAGTCTAGCAAGCAAGCTTGTAAACCACGAGGATCGTTGTCCCAACGAGGGTTGAAATTGATCTAGTCACTCGAGTCGTGAGTTATGTGAAGTGAATGGGTTTAAAAGATGTGATTTGGATTTAGCTATACTACGAAACTTGTTTAAAAACTTAAAAGAAATAGAGTACGAGAATGAAAGAAATAAGTTGAACGATAAAAGAAAACATAAGTTGAATAAAACGTAAAGAAAATGAAATAAGAAAGAAAGAAAGGTTAAGTTAAGAGAAGAAATGAAAATGAAATTCGAAATGTAAAATGTTTTTGGTTTTTAACTTTGATAAATGAAAGAAAAGAAAAGAAAACGGTTAAATGAAAATAGAAGAAGCAAAAAGAAAAATAAGCTAAGTTAAAAAGATTTAAACGAAAATTCGACAGAGTAACGGTATGAAATAAATAAAAGTAAACTCCACTCGATGAACGATGGAGTGCAAATAAGCCTAGCTCGGCTTTAGAAATAAATAAGACACGACACAAGAAAAACTAAGACTTGACTCAGAATGAAAATCAAACTCGCTAAGTTGTAAAACGATACTCGCTATGTATTAAAAATGATACTCGCTAGACACAAAATAAAAACCATACTCGCTAACCTATCAAAACCAAACTCGCTATAAAACTTTGATACTCGCTACAAAAGAAAAAGCACCAAACTCGCTAGACCCTAATGTAGAAAAAAACTCCATACTCGCTATGTTTTGTAGGACCATACTCGCTAAAAAGAAAAAGAACCAAACTCGCTGGAAACTTTTATGACCATACTCGCTGGAATTGGACACCATACTCGCTAGCCAAGTTCATACTCGCTAGGACAAAAAGCTTACTCGCTATCAAATTAATTCATACTCGCTAGAAAGAAAAAATACACATAACTCGCTATTTTGGGGTTTAAGAGGTACGAAACATTTTTTTACGTGAAATTTTTATAAAAACTTAATGAAAACTTATTTAGACTCAATATTAAGCAAAACCAATACTCAAAATAAACATGTAATAAGCTCACGAATCAAAATAAGCAAAAGTTATTTCTAGGGCTTGTAACTAAAAAGCTAGTTTAGACTCAAAATAAAGATTAAAAAGCTAAATATAACGACTTGAAAACTTGTAAATAAGCTAAAGAAAAACGTAACAAAAGCTCTCACAAGCTAGCAAAACCCAAATAAGCTCAAGTCATAATCATAAGGCACGAAAATTACTTCTCATGCAAAGGTGGTGCAAGACTTTTGTGAGCTTATATTGAATCAAGATAGAAGTAAGAAGCTTGAATAAGATGAAAAGAAGATGCAAATAAGCTAGGAAATAAGCAAAGTAAAAGACTTGGACATGAAATAAAAAGCTTGCATAATAAAAATCTTACACTACAACATGAAAATAAACTAAATTCTATGAAAAACTAAAAACTAACCAAGACTAAAATGAGGCCATGGGGTGGTATTTAAGGGAGTCTAGGTGACTAATCCCTTGTTTTACATTTTGCACTTAGCCCCTTAGTCTTTATAATTTTGTTCATACAAAGCATAAACTAGAGATACGACACTATCTTAACTTTCTAAAACACGACTATAGTCCTTGTAACTTTGAGGTGATGAGTTGACGAGCTTTCCAAAGATCTTCAATAATGTAAAAGTGATCACTTGCTCGGATTTAGAAAGTTATAGCTTCATAATCATCAATGAGCTTTGATTAAGTGTCTCTTGTACTTTCTTGAGCCTTTGAGAAATAATTCATCTTCACGGGCTTTTCATGAGTAGATTTCTTCTTTTGCTTCTCTTTCAAACTCTTTTCCACATCTCGTGCTCTTTTTGGGCTTTTAGGTTGCTTTTTGTGATGTTTTAGCAATATCCATACCTGCACAGTCATAAACACAAAAACACGATATCTTTGGCTTTTCGCGTTAGTTTTTGGTCTAAAATAGTCTAATAATGGTGAATAAAAGGTATGTGAATAAGCACATACCAAAATCCCCCAGACTAAGGTATTGCGTGTCCTCACGCAATGTAATCACATCACGCCTTAAGGGTAAATAATTTCAAAACCTCTCCTTACTAACTTTGAAAAGTAGCAAAACGTTCAAGAGAAATTCGAAATCATTTATTCCCTAAAACGCCCCGGCTTTCCGTTTTTGACTATGTACATCACATATTACACTATTTTAGCATATGACGGTGTGAATGACTTTCATTATCTTTTGATAACGATTAAGGGTCATAGAGCAAGAACACGATTCATAGAAAAGTGACCGATTGGATAAAATTCATCGTCCCTGATTTTTCACAAGTCCCAAACTAAGTGCAAAAACGAGATCACCGCTTACTTAGACGTTAGATACCAATACCACTCATGGAAGTTACTTGTGTGTGGTCACCTCCCGCTCCCAAATCTTAGTGCATCTAGAATTTTTTAATTGATTTGAGAAATGAATTGCTTCATATTTTCTCGTTTCAATATGATTTAGTCCGATAAAGATACCAAATTCAAACGCTAAGTAGTTATCGATCTTCCCTTAAGAAGGTTTGCAAGAGAAATGTGGTCCACATCAAGGATATTGGATACATACAAAGACTTTGGAATACATCATAAATAGACATAAGTTGGCGAGTACATTTCACGTGCACCTCATGCGTCCGATCTAGGATCGTAACATGCACCTCACGCGCGACCAACTTTAGTCTTAACACTAGGACTCATGATCCATAAATCTTCAACATACATCCTTATTCTTTCTTTTCTTTTTCTTTTTCTTTTTCTTTTTTCACTTTTTTTTTTCTTTCTTTTTCTTGCCTTAGTAACTTCTCAACTCCGAACCTTCACGGTTTCAGTCCAAGACCTACCGCCAACTGCTAGGGTTGGAATCTAGGATCCAAGGTCCGATCTCAATCCGAAGTCTTAAAGCACCTTAGCTCATACATAACAACGGGCTTTTGGGTAGCTCCGAAACCTCATGCGTACTACGCTTATACAACGATATACAATACAACTCAACTTAGCGTGTATCCATGATGTGTACCCAATTTCCCAAGCAAAGATTCTCTTAAGAAGATAAAGAACTACTCATCGGCTAAACCTTACATCTTTAATTATCACAAAAGATATGGGGTGAAACAAGCTGATGGGAACGAAAGGCCACAAGTACCTTCGATGAGCTTTAAAGAGAACCACTACTCCACGTATGGTAACTAACTTCTAAATAAACACTATCATATCTCATTCTCCGCATTTTGAAAATCTCAAATAATGAGATCCGCGGATACTTAGCCGATAATTTTTAAGCCATGCATATATAAAGTAAAGTACGGGAGCCGACAAAAGAGTAGCTCCTTGTGTACAAAACTAGCAAAAGCTTTTATGATCATCTTTGGTTAAGAGAACATGCTAGGGCTCAACACACCCGGATCAAGTCAAAATTTTTATTCCCATTCTTACCTAGTAGGAAAGTCAAACGCGGTGTCAAAACTTTTATTCTATTTTTGTATTTTTATATTTTTCTCATTTTTTTTTGTGCTTTTTGCTTTGAAAATTTTCAAAATTTTTCAATTTTTTTTTTTTTTTTTTNAAAACATAGATGGATAAGCATGGGGTGCCTCCCACGAAGCGCTTTGTTTTTGATCATCGAGTCACTTAGCTTGACTCTATCCCCGAATTTAGTTGTCCTTGGGGAAAGTTTGGAGATCCGGGATCACCAAAGGTAGATCCCCTCCAAAGTAGTGTTTCAAACGATGACCGTTTACCTTAAAATGTTCCCCATTTTGGTTAAAAAGTTCAACAGTTCCATAAGGAAAAACTCGGGCAACGGTAAACGGTCCAGACCAACGGGACTTTAGCTTTCCAGAAAATATTTTTAACCTTGAGTTAAAAAGCAAAACTTGATCACCGATATTAAAAACACGATTTTTGATTTTTGAATCATGAATCCGTTTTGTTTTCTCCTTATAAATCAAAGAATTTTCATAAGCTTGATCTCGGAGTTCATTTAACTCATTCAACTGGATTTTTCGGTGATCACCCGCGGTTTTTAAATCATAATTCACATGTTTTAGGGCCCAGTAGGCGCGATGCTCTAGCTCAATCGGAAGATGACATGCCTTTCCATACACCAGCTTGTAAGGGGTACAACCAATTGGTGTTTTATAAGCTGTGCGGAAGGCCCAGAGTGCATCATCTAACTTGTCCGACCAAGAAGAACGATTCTCACCCACTGTTCTTTCCAAAATTCTTTTTAAACCACGATTCGACACCTCGACTTGACCACTAGTTTGAGGGTGAGAAGTGGTACATAGTCGATGGGTAACACCATATTTTGACATAACTTTTGAAAATTGGTCATTACAAAAATGAGTTCCACGGTCACTGATAATAGCTCGAGGTGTACCGAATCTGGCAAACAAACTTTTCAAAAATTTTACAACCACTCGGGCGTCGTTAGTTGGAAGAGCTTTCGCTTCGACCCATTTAGAAAAATAATCGACCGCCACGAGGATGTATTTGTTTCCTTTTGAAGATGGAAATGGTCCCATGAAATCGATCCCCCATATGTCAAAGATTTCACAAACTTGGATGGCGTTTTGAGGCATCTCATCCCGTTGCGAAATTTTTCCTTGTCGTTGGCACGCGTCACAAGACTTAACAAGGTCATGTGCATCGCGGTAGATCGAAGGCCAGAAAAAACCAGAGTCAAAAACTTTTTTAGCAATAAGATTGGCACCATGATGTCCCCCTGTAGGTCCATTGTGGCATGCCATCAAAATAGCTTCGACCTCTTTTCCATGAACACATCTCCGAATGATTTGGTCGGCACAAACACGGAACAAATAAGGGTCTTCCCAAAAATAATGTTTAACATCTTTGAAAAATTTCTTTTTGTCCTGGGTTGACATTCCTTTCCTTATAAAATTCCCCGCATGGTAGTTTGCAAAATCGGCAAACCATAGGGTACTAGAATCACAAAGTGACACGCTCCCAAGGGCCTCGAGAGGAAATGAGTCATTGATATCGTTTTTCTCGAGCACTCCTTGGTGAGGATTTTCAAGACGGGACAAATGGTCAGCGGCTAGGTTTTCTGCTCCTTTCTTGTCGCGTATTTCGACATTAAACTCTTGGAGCAAAAGAACCCATCGCATTAATCTGGACTTGGCATCTTGTTTGGTCATAAGGTATTTTAAGGCTGAATGGTCCGTATACACTATGCATTTCTTTAAAAGAAGATATGGTCGAAATTTTTCAAAAGCATAAATTACTGCCAACATCTCTTTTTCAGTTGTGGTGTAATGAGATTGGGCATTGTTCATTGTTTTGCTAGCATAGTGTATAGGCTGAAAATATTTGTCCTTGCGTTGCCCCAGGACCGCCCCGATTGCAAAGTCACTTGCATCACACATTAACTCAAAGGGCAAATCCCAATCGGGGGCAACTAAAATAGGAGCTTCCGTACTCTTCTTTTTAAGGGTATTAAAAGCATCAATACATTCATTGGTAAATTTGAACGGAGCATCCTTTTCCAAAAGGTGGGTCAATGGTCGGGCTATTTTGGAAAAGTCTTGTATGAAACGTCTATAAAAGCCAGCATGACCGAGGAAACTTCGAATTCCCTTGACGGTCGTGGGATGAGGTAATTTTGCGATAACATCGACTTTGGCTCTATCCACCTCAATCCCGGCTTTTGAGATTTTATGGCCGAGGACTATACCCTCTTTAACCATAAAGTGACACTTCTCCCAATTCAGAACTAGGTTAGTGTCTTCGCACCTTTGGAGCATTTGTTCTAAATGGGAGAGGCAAGACGAAAATGAATCACCATAAACAGAAAAATCATCCATAAAAACCTCCATTGTCTTCCCGATCATGTTTTGAAAAATAGCGGTCATACATCTCTGGAACGTGCCTGGAGCATTGCATAAGCCAAAAGGCATACGTCGATAGGCAAACGTCCCATAAGGGCAAGTAAAAGTGGTTTTCTCTTGATCGGGAGGATCAATGGAAATTTGAAAATAGCCAGAAAAACCATCGAGAAAACAATAGAACTCATTTCCCGCAAGACGTTCAATCATTTGATCCATAAAAGGAAGCGGAAAATGGTCCTTTCGAGTTGCTTCGTTGAGCTTTCGATAGTCGATGCAAACTCTCCAACCGGTAACAAGACGTGTAGGAATAAGCTCGTTATCTTCATTCGTCACGACAATCATTCCACCTTTCTTTGGCACACAATGGACCGGGCTAACCCATGAGCTATCAGAAATGGGGTAAATCATCCCAGTGTCGAGGAGTTTGATAACTTCATTCTTGATCACTTCATGGATTTTCGGGTTAACCCGTCTTTGTGGTTGAATGGAGGATTTAGAATCATTTTCAAGTAAGATTTTGTGGGTGCAAAAACGAGGGTCTATGCCCTTGATGTCAGAAATTTTCCAAGCGATGGCATTTTTATGTTTCTTAAGAACTTCAATAAGACGAATCTTCTCCTCATCTTTAAGATCTTTAGAAATTACGACAGGGTATTTGTCGGTTTCTTCAAGAAAAGCATATTCGAGATGAGGAGGTAGGTCCTTGAGCTCGAGCTCAGGAGGATCGGACTTTTTGATTTCTTT
>LBNU01005820.1:65768-89500 GCA_014162995.1 Artemisia annua | reverse complement strand
CCTCAGAGAACCGTAACCGGATGGCGTGTATACATAGATTATAGGAAACTGAATGATGCCACCCGAAAGGATCATTTCCCTCTCCCATTCATCGATCAAATGTTGGAACGGCTAGCAGGTCATGAGTATTACTGTTTTCTAGATGGGTTCTTAGGGTATTTCCAAATCCCCATCGCCCCTGAGGACCAAGAAAAGACAACATTTACATGCCCCTATGGCACCTTCGCCTACAAGCGAATGCCCTTTGGACTATGTAACGCCCCTGCCACTTTCCAGCGCTGCATGATGGAAATCTTCCATGAACTAATGGAAGATAGTATGGAAGTCTTCATGGACGATTTCTCAGTCTTTGGGAACTCCTTTGACCGCTGTCTAGCCAACCTTGAGAAAATGCTTAAACGATGCGAAGAGACTAACTTGGTACTAAATTGGGAAAAGTGCCATTTTATGGTCAAAGAAGGAATCGTGCTAGGGCATAAAATCTCAGGAAATGGAATTGAGGTGGACCGAGCAAAGATCGAAGCTATATCCAAACTTCCCTACCCAACAACGGTCAAGGCAATCCGTAACTTCTTAGGTCATGCGGGCTTCTACAGGAGATTCATCAAAGATTTCTCAAAGATAGCTAGACCAATGACTCAATTGCTTGTGAAGGATGCTCCATTCGACTTCAACCAAGAGTGCAAAGATGCATTCGATAGATTAAAACAGGATCTAACGCAAGCTCCAATTATGGTCACCCCAGATTGGAAGCTACCTTTCGAGATCATGTGCGACGCTAGTGACTACGCTATTGGAGCGGTATTAGGGCAACATATTAACAAGCATTTCCAGCCAATATACTACGCTAGTAAGACCATGAATCCTGCTTAGGAAAACTACACCACCACTGAGAAGGAACTGCTGGCTGTGGTGTTCGCTTTTGACAAGTTTCGTCAATATCTTGTTCTCTCTAAAACAGTGGTCTTCACGGATCATTCAGCTCTTCGATACCTCTTCACCAAACAAGATGCTAAACCCCGATTAATCCGTTGGATCTTGTTACTGCAGGAATTCGATGTGGAAATCCGTGATAAGAAAGGAGCAGAAAATCTCGCGGCAGATCACCTTTCTCGACTTGAAAATCCCAGCCTTGCTGAGGCAGATAAGAGCGAAATTCGGGAGTCATTTCCTGAAGAGCAGCTCATGTTAATAAACGACTCCGAACCTTGGTATGCAGATTATGCTAACTACCTGGCAAGCAGGGTCATCCCTGAACACATGGGCAGACAGGAAAGGAAGAGGTTCCTAAACCAACTGAAATACTACTTTTGGGACGAACCCTTCTTATTCCGAAGATGCTCCGATCAGGTTATCAGGCGTTGTGTCTCTGAGAAGGAGGCTATCAAAATAATGAGGGAATGCCATGCAGGCCCGTCAGGGGGGCATCATGGAATAAACACCACTGCTCGAAAGGTCTTTGACGCGGGATTCTATTGGCCCACGGTGTTTCGTGACGTGAGGCTGATGATAGAAGCATGTGACGCATGCCAAAGAGCTGGAAACATCTCTAGGAGAGACGAGGCTCCTCAGAATTATATACAAGTGTGCGAAGTTTTCGACGTTTGGGGGATCGATTTCATGGGACCCTTTCCATCCTCGGGGGGGAATGAGTACATCTTGGTGGCCATTGATTACGTTTCGAAATGGGTGGAAGCGCAAGCACTTAGGACAAGCGATGCTAGGGTAGTCATTCATTTCTTAAAGAAATTGTTCGCTAGGTTCGGGATTCCAAAGGCTCTTATTAGTGACAGGGGAACTCACTTTTGCAACTCGCAAATGGAGAAGGTCATGAAGAGATATGGAGTCTCTCACCGATTCTCCACCGCTTATCACCCACAGACCAACGGTCAAGTCGAAAATACTAATAGGGCTATAAAGAGAATATTGGAGAAAACGGTTCACCAGAATAGGAAAGATTGGTCCTTTAAACTCGATGAAGCTTTGTGGGCATTTCGCACTGCATATAAGACGCCTATCGGAACAACCCCGTTCCGTATGGTATATGGCAAGGCGTGTCATCTTCCAGTAGAACTGGAACACAAAGCATATTGGGCACTTAAGGCTTGCAATATGGACTATACGGTTGCAGGGACAAATAGATTCCTGCAACTACAAGAGCTCGACGAATTAAGATTGGAGGCCTATGAATCATCTATCACATATAAAGAAAGGGCTAAAAGATGGCATGACCAACGTATTAAGAGACCTAAGGAATTTTCGGAAGGGGACAAGGTCCTACTATACAACTCTCGCTTAAGGCTATTTCCCGGAAAACTTAAATCTAGGTGGTATGGACCTTTCACTGTAAAAAGCTCTTCTAAAACCGGGGCCGTGGTGTTAGTTGATGATGAGGATAGGGAATTCACTGTGAATATACAACGAGTTAAGCATTATCAAGAGAGTGGTAACGAGATGATCAATGAGGAAGACATAACCTTCAACGACGAAGTCACGTAACGTACGGTGACTTTGAGTCTAGCTACGAGACTCGTAAATAAAGAAAAGCGCTTCTTGGGAGGCAACCCATGTTTTGTGTGTTTTTTGTGTGTTTATTTGATTTTATTTGTTTCCATATGTAAGTTATATTTCTTGATTATTGATTCATGCTTCAAACTAAATTGTGAAAATGCTTTATTTTGTTTTTAACTTCGTCTTAACTACATATAAAGGTATTTTGCAAAAGCTAAGTGTAAGGGAAATCCAAATCGGTTTATATAGAACGAATGAACATGAATCATAACAATGAAATTAGCCTACATATTAGTACTTGTTTGAGTCAAATGTTTGTATCGAGTCATAATGAATTTTTGCAGGAATTCCAGGAAGTAAGATTTAGATTTTCCAGAATTTTTCCCGGAAGCTTAACTTGAGAATTCTGTCAGAACTTTCTGACGGCGTCAGGGTTAACACCTGACGACGTCAGGTTATAATTTTCTGCAATTTTTGAAAGTTTTATATTTTTCCGGAAACTTAAAAAGTTTTGTCAATTATTTAACTTATAATCTCCAGGAATTCTGCAAAATATTCATTCCACAAGCATTATATCTTATTATATAGATTTTACCGACGATTTTACGCGAGGTTGGCTTTTATCTTTTTCAGGTTAACAGGTTATTTTGGACAAGAAGACGTTTATTATTTTGGAAGGGAAGTTTTGAACGTTCGTCTATCTTGGAAGAAGATCTAACTATGTTACTTCACTATCCACAACAAACGATTCAGGGGAGTATTTGATTTCATTCTTTCATCTTATTTACTTTTACGTCTTATATTTGAACATTGGGGACAATGTTCGGTTTAAGTGTAAGGGGGGTAAATGAAAGCACCGTTGAGAATATACCTATGCTTGATGTTTTGCTTTGTTTGATAGTAAATTTGTAATAAAACCAAGAAAAATATTTGTTAGGGCAATTTTAGCGCCAATTTAAATTTTTTTACAACATTTAGAAGTGAAACCTTGATCTTAATGAGCGTCTCATGGATAGAAAATTGTATGACTAGCACAAAACCGTACCACTAAAAAATTTTTTCACCCCAAATATGTGAGTTTCGCCCCTAGAATTGTGATGAGACGAAAAATATTACGTTTTTAGGGGTCCGTTTGAGTCCTAATTCGTATATTATTTGATCGGATTTCACCCAAAGTCGTTTCTTTTCTCATTTTAGGTACTTTTGAGGAGAAAATCACAAAAGAAGCATTTTCGGGCGTTTTCGGAGTGAAAAAGTGCGGAAAACAACAAAATGTCAAAAGACCCTAAAGTGCACAGAAGGTGACGGCGTCACAAGCTTCATCGTGACAACGTCAGGAACAAATGAAGTGAAGAATTAGAAGTTACTCATGACGGGCCAGAGAGTTTTTGGCTTAGTTTGGTGACGGCGTCAGGGAAGGCCGTCAGATCTGGAACAAGGCGGCGTGACGACGTCAAGAAGGCCATCACAAAACCCTAATCGTCGGCGTGACGGTGTCACACCTTGGGCTGACGCCGTCAGCCCGTATTATCTATATATATAGGACGATTTTTATTGTTTTAGAGGGGGAACTTGGTGGAGAACTTAAGGGTAAAACCCTAGCTCGTGTATCACAGACCTTAGAGGGTACTTTTACCCCTCTAACTTGCATGTTTAATCTAAGATAAGTCTTCATTCAATCCATACAATATGTCTATGTGTTGTATNGCTCATATTAGAAAACAAATAAAAAGTTGAGCGAAAGATGTTAAAGTATATAAAAAAGGGTAATAAAGAGGTTTCCTGAATTACTTAAAAAAAAATGAAATGCTAAAGCTTATAAATATAAAATAGGAGAAAGCAAATAAAAAGTTGGAGCAAAAGATGTTAATGTATATCTTAAAAAAAACTGAAATGCTAATAAAAAGTAGGAGCAAAAATGTTAACGTATATAAAAAAGCTTGATAATAATTGGTTTGCATGCGTTGCGATCTTTTCTTATTACCATTTACCACTTTACCAGTGATGGTTATATGAAAACCATGAGCTGTATACCCATTTTCAGTTTTCACTTGGCTTCTGTGGGACAAAAGACTCTCATAAAGCCCCAAAGACTTTAGGCCGGAATGATTGTTTTTTCTATTTATTTTAAAATTTCTTAGTTGATATCAAATTAGCCTTGACCCTTTGTTATTCTATGTTCTGCTATCCTACACATCACTTAATTAAACATGAGAAGACGAAAGCCCTTTAATATTTTTAATACAAAGCTACAAATTCATGAGTAAAGCATTTAATTAATTACAATTTACAAGTAATCAACTCTTCATACCGTATATGTTCATTTAGCACTTGTTAATTTCTTGCATTTCTCTTCTATTTACATCATGCTTTACATCTCAAAGTTACGGAAATTTCGGCCCCCAAAACCACTATCAGAAATAATAACAGTGATCTATACTAATCCCCTAATATGGTTGTACGTGATATTGTACAACACTCAACTCTAGCTCAAGAACGATGTACAAGAGAATAACAAAGGTATTCAAAAGAGTGTGAGTGGGTGTTATGAGCATAGGGTCAAACATAAACAAGGTAACCGTCCAGTTTTAAAAACTAAACCTTTCAACAGGAAAGCAGCAGCAACCAGTTTTTCTTCATCATCCCTGACTTTCATACACACAACAAAACACGAAGAATAGACCCAACACTAAAAAAACTTCCTTCGGTTCATATATACACCCTGTGTGATCATATTTTCCAACTTCTCAATATCTTGAGCGTTCACAGTTTCACTTGTTTTAAGAGGCCTTTTCCAGATCTGCATTAGCTTCCAACGCAAACTAATTAGTAATCATTATATAAATGATGTTGATAACATATGTTCATTCTCTATCAAACCGTGCGTGCAACAGGCCTTAGGAACCGGATTTGTTCTACGAAAATGAAGCCGTGATGCTTGAGCTTCACAACACCACAAGGCATTTTTAGTTTTTTTAACTTTTGGTTTATAGATAGACTCCGTATGAAGTAATTTAATAACATGTAGTTTCCTATAAACGAAATATTCATTCTATGCTAAATGGCTTTATCTTCTCATAGCACTTGTGTAAGTGCAAACACAAAGATTAGATCTTTATATACTTGCTGTAGAAACCAAAAACTTGAGACGGTATGGCCAGACAAAAATTTGTAGTCAGACTTATTTTGGTCCAACTCATAATCTAAATAAGATTTAACAGATGATCATAACCACAATAGATCTCTAATGAACTACCACTAACTCTAGTTCGGTTTAAGACACAGTTCAGGTATACAAAAAGATCATTTCATGAAATTAGAGACATAGGATTTGGTTTAAAATCATCACAGAGACCATTTTTATGGAAATAAAGACACTAAACATAGTACCATTTGACATTCCCATCTGACTTCACTAACCAACAACCAAAACCGACCCAGTTTTAACTTATCCATGTTTGGATACCAAGCCTAATTCAAGTTGAATTTGTTCCACAACAGTAGATAGTTAAGTATGGAGTTTTGCTGTCATAGCCTTTCTTTCGGGTCTAAACGGGGGTGTTTGGGATTGCTTATTTCCAACTGTTTATCCGCCTTGAAAAATAAGCAAGTATCAAGCTTTTAATTTTTAAGTGCTTACTTTAACTAAAATATAATACATGCACTTCTACCCAAACACTCAAAACTGGTTATGGCTCAAAAAATAAGCCGATAAACACTTACATAAGCAATCCCGAACACCCTCTAATTCTTAAACAAAGGACTTTTAAATTTACGGATATCAAGAATTTCGTTTAGCCCGTGCTCGTTCGGGCTCGAGCCCGTTGGTTCGTGCCCGTTCAGGCTCGAGCACGTTTGGCCCGCACCCTTTCGGGCTCAAGCCCATTTGGCTCTTTGCCCGCTCGGGTTTGAATATTTGTATAATGTGTTTTATTATTTGTATTAATGACATTTAATGCAGGAATTGTGTTTAATTTGGTTGTACAATATGTTTGATAATTTGTATTTCTTATTTAAGGGTGTTTTAATAACTGTATTAATTGTATTTATTGACCAATTAATTAATTGACTACATTAAATAGCATTAATGTGGGTTTTTTTATATGCATTAAAGTGGTGTACACTATGCTTCTTGTCTTGTAAGTCTGAAAATTATGTGCATTAAAGTGGTGTACACTATGCTTCTTTTCTTGTAAGTCTTAAAATATTACAAGCATTGAAAGCTATACTTGCAACAACCCAGACTTTTTAAAGACACTTAAATTTCTAGGCTTTTAATTATATGTGTATGCATCTTTCATATTAAAGAAATGTTTTTTTGGTTTTAAACATTTTAAGACTTCTAATTATAGATGTCCTAAATACAGTATAAGGTAGTATAGATGGAATTCTATGAAAGTTGCAAGAAGGTGTAGGAAGTCCTTGAAAGATGTTGGAAAGTATAGGAAGTCCTAGAAGCTCTTAGAAGTCCCGGAAGGTCTTGGAATTCCTAGAAGCTTCCACCCTTGGAACATTGCAGAACTTGTACATAGCTTAGTTTAGTTGAGTAGTATAAATAAAGAATGCCTCATTTGCACAATTCATCCAACAATTCACTTTAATCTCTCTTGTAAAGTTCTCTAGCAAGACAAAGCATTTCCCATATTCCACTTGTTCATTTCTTAATTTAAAGCTTTCTTTAGTTGCCTAGATCATTGAATTTTCGAGTAAGGTTGACTTAGTCGAGACTAAGTGCCGCACGGAAGACCTTTGTAGAGACAAATCTGTGACACAAAGCTTCAATCATCCATTGCTCGTGTCAGGAGAGGCCTTTCCTATAGTGTACTTCTCTTAGCATTGCAAAAGTCACACAAACCCACAGGTGTCCAAGCAAAGGTTTGAAAAACTATATATAATACACTACCAGAGTGGTCCAAGAAATCATGATATGGTGAATTAAGGAGCCAAACACACAAATTCCCGTCTAAACGTTCAAAACTTTATTAGCCGAAAATACCCATCAAATCAATCTTAGAAGGTTACGGTTAGTTACAACTAGCAGATGACGAAAATCCGAAACAAAAAGATCAAAACACTCTTAAAATAAAATATCCATCAACAACATCTTGGTAGGTTATGGTTTGTATACAATGGGTAACAAATTCTGGTAAACGACTTCATACTAGTTTTCCTACTTTTCTCTATACACTCGGCCAAATCTAACATTTCCCCCCAAAAATATTCTATATGTCCTTAAGTAATATACTCTATAAACAATTAATCTTACCCACTTCACTAAAGTATCATCCATAGACTTACGAGCTGCATCAACCAGTCTACGTCAAGTGATGAGTTCCAATAGCATGACACCGTACGATAAAACTTCACTAAAGTATCATCCATAGACTTACGAGCAAAATACTTAAACCGCCATCTAGCAAGATACTAGACACATAGTAAAACCCCCTTTACAATAAAAAGCAGCAGTGCAACTGCGGGGGTTACGAATCCATTTTACCTTAATCTTTGCGACGTAAAAATGTATAGAAATCAATAGATCAATGGACAAAACTTCTGAACAAACCATGGTCATATCCATAGTTTTGGACATGAGAAGCAGCCGATGATGATGGTATGATGGGAGTAGGCTTCATTTCATAATGATCCACACCACCTCTAATACTATTAGTAGTACCAAAAATCAACATAGAGTCAGAATTTTCAGTAAAAAGCTTATTAGCTTGTATAGCCATTGATCTTTTGGCGACCCAAACTCGGTTTCTTAGCCATAGTTTAAATGAGACTTTCAAGAAAATTGATTAAAAATGAATGTTTATTGAATTATTCAGTTTTGAGGAAACACATGCATGGATACTTATAGGTGATGAAGTTAATTCAGAGTTTTAATTGCAACAAGTGATTTGGGAGTTAAAAAATCTTGATTTTTTAATGGTGGATGTCAATACATTCATTTTCTTGTTGTTTACATTATGAGGCCAACTATTTGACTTTTGCGGTTACATAAATCAACACCATGAATTTGTTGCATGCCCGATAGTAAAGGTGTATGTTACATTTGATCTATTTAAAGTCAAATTTAATTTGTCAGTTTAATTGTAAATGATTATTGATGAAAGAAAATGAGGGTTAAATAGAAATCTTCCATCATCAATTAAGACTAGATCATATATAATGAATTTTTAGTAAGTTATAATCAGATTGAGTTAAACGTATTATTTTTGACTAATTAACCGATTACTAAGTTGAACCTTGTCATAATTTTGATGCAAAATGCTAGTATTAAGCAACCTCAAACTTGCGGCCACGATCAACTTACACTTCCAATGTACAGTTAAGACATTTTCGTAATATCATAATGTTTTTACTTCTTGAAGATACCATTATTAGTCGATAATGGCATCAGTGCAAGCAAAATATAGGATGAAATGAGTAAGAAATGATAAACCATAACACATTAAAGGTTAAGGTGTTAAGCATAATAGCAATGGATTCCTTTATCAGTAAAATTTAATTTCTTTCCATTAATGTAGCTAAAATGTATAAGAGCATCCACTATGGTGTTTCAAGAATAGGTCTAAAACTTTATGAAGAGGTCCAAGATTTTCTATACCATAGTGAGTAACCATTTCATGTCTAGGTGGCATGAAAAGGTCTAAGATTTTGGAGAGTTCCAAGAAGTGTATTTTATTTAATAGCATTAATTTATGTTTGAAGAATTTATAAACCTTAAAAGCTTTATCTATAGTGGGAATAGGTTCATAATATGAAAAGTTTTAAAAATTAATGACAATGTAGGAGGTGGCAATTTTATAAACCTTTTAAAAGGTCCACCATAGTGGATGCCCTAATGTTACGATCCAGTTGTCAAATAATTCTAGATTAATTGGATAGTACTATTAAGTATTAATATGCTTGTGAGATTAATAATGCAAATAAAAAATAACTCAAGAGAGTATGGAACAATTGTATAAAATATGGTTTGTTTTACTTTTTGAGAAGTAAAACTTCGTCATGGAAAATTCATTTCTTTAATTATGGTCAGACTTATATGGAACGATGCTAACAAATAAAACAAGTGCCATACCCGTTGGTGCATCAGGTAGAATTTTATTATTATTATTTTTTTTTTTTGGTAAAAGGGATGTTTCACCCTGGTAAAATACATCAACTTTAATTTAACACTGATGAAAAGTTATGGTGTAACACGTTTATGCACATACACATAATGAAACACTTGTAAGCTTGTAGCTTCTGTATATGCCTTTGTACAATTGCTAAGGTCCTGACATTAAATTTGTAAAGACAGCGATCATCTATCAAAGTAATTTTTATACGTGTTTACATACAGCAGTTAAAGTGCAAAATTATGTTGTTTCATTGAACTCTAATATTTTGAGTAAGATTATTTGAGGTTTCTTTAGAGCAATTTTGATCCTCGACCCATTTAAGCTAACTTTTGTGTAATATGTTTTGCCATGCAGAATTATTTAAGTTAGGCCTGGAATAATTTGAGATTTCGATGAAAAGCGTATAACTTTAAGTATCTAGACAAAAGTTCAAAAGCGCTAGACTAACAATATAGTCTCGCAACTCTAGTAACTAATCACATGATCGCAACNTCATCAATTAAGACCAGATCATATATAATGAATTTTTAGTAAGTTATAATCAGATTGAGTTAAACGTATTATTTTTGAC
Source organism: Artemisia annua (assembly GCA_014162995.1). NCBI lineage: Eukaryota > Viridiplantae > Streptophyta > Magnoliopsida > Asterales > Asteraceae > Artemisia > Artemisia annua. Next base: position 79,291 of record LBNU01005820.1, on the reverse strand, counting down.
TAATTAACCGATTACTAAGTTGAACCTTGTCATAATTTTGATGCAAAATGCTAGTATTAAGCAACCTCAAACTTGCGGCCACGATCAACTTACACTTCCAATGTACAGTTAAGACATTTTTGTAATATCATAATGTTTTTACTTCTTGAAGATACCATTATTAGTCGATAATGGCATCAGTGCAAGCAAAATATAGGATGAAATGAGTAAGAAATGATAGACCATCACACATTAAAGGTTAAGGTATTAAGCATAATAGCAATGGATTCCTTTATCAGTAAAATTTAATTTCTTTCCATTAATGTAGCTAAAATGTATAATGTTACGATCCAGTTGTCAAATAATTCTAGATTAATTGGATAGTACTATTAAGTATTAATATGCTTGTGAGATTAATAATGCAAATAAAAAATAACTCAAGAGAGTATGGAACAATTGTATAAAAATATGGTTTGTTTTACTTTTTGAGAAGTAAAACTTCGTCATGGAAAATTCATTTCTTTAATTATGGTCAGACTTATATGGAACGGTGCTAACAAATAAAACAAGTGACATACCCGTTGGTGCATCAGGTAGAAATTTTTTTTTTGGTAAAAGGGATGTTTCACCCTAATAAAATACATCAACTTTAATTTAACACTGATGAAAAGTTATGGTGTAACACATTTATGCACATACACATAATGAAACACTTGTAAGCTTGTAGCTTCTGTATATGCCTTTGTACAATTGCTAAGGTCCTGACATTAAATTTGTAAAGACATCGATCATCTATCAAAGTAATTTTTATACGTGTTTACATACAGCAGTTAAAGTGCAAAATTATGTTGTTTCATTGAACTCTAATATTTTGAGTAAGATTATTTGAGGTTTCTTTAGAGCAATTTTGATCCTCGACCCATTTAAGCTAACTTTTGTGTAATATGTTTTGCCATGCAGAATTATTTAAGTTAGGCCTGGAATAAGTTGAGATTTCGATGAAAAGCGTATAACTTTAAGTATTTAGACAAAAGTTCAAAAGCGCTAGACTAACAATATAGTCACGCAACTCTAGTAACTAATCACATGATCGCAATAAAGCAAAGTAAATCAATCTGCTTAACTCAGATACACAATCACAACTTATTATATGACACTAAATTCTATGATCCATTGGCTTTAGTAAAACCCAAAACGCAATCAATTACACAAAATGCTTTAGCAACATTACAAAAATATAATATTAATTTGATAATATAGAAACGCACCAAATTGTGCTAATGGTGTAGTGGTAATGGCTACCCTCTCATCTAAGGCATCACATGCTCGGTTCTATTAGGATATATATATATATATATTTTGTAAATTATAACATATATTTATGGACGAAATATCGTGAAAGAACAATATTCATTTTATCCAGTTTGTTTTGTACTATAGATTGTTATAAACGGGTTAATTTATGATTTTGATAGTTATATTTTGATGGCCAAGTCTTATAAGATGACAATGTTAATGAACTTGCTAATATTAAATTAAAATTAAAATAAAAACATTACATTTATGATGTTTAAAACATATTTAGAAGCATAACAATGCAAATAACGGCATATCTATGATCATATATAATGTTGCATATCATAATACATGCGTAAATAATTAGTCAAAAAATATAACATAAATAATGCCAAATTATTGTATTAAAGATATAGAGTTAACACTTTTTGTTTAATGCACTATTGGATATAACATAGCAAAGACATCATATGTTATAAGTTAATTAATATCAAAATACATTTAAACTTACATATACAAATACATTAACAACATATTAAAATATAGAAAAACATCAAAAAAAGTTATGACGAAAAATTACAAAGTAATTAAACTACTAAACTTTTAAATACATAATGCATAAAAGCTTTTTATTAGTCTTCAACACAACTCGCGTCATCATCTTCATTTGCTACACCAACTATATGAATCTTGCTTCCAATGTTGCTCCTAATAAATATTATAGGAGGACCTGATATATATTAATGGAAAAGAAAATAAAATTAATAATCATTAATAAAAAACCATTAACAAATATAATAAAAAAATATAAGTTTATTATTATTATTATTATTATTATTATTATTATTATTATTATTATTATTATTATATATTTTTTGTTAATTTTCTTTATAAATTAAAGTAAATAATTTATTTTACTACCTTCACCGTCATCATAAACTCTAGCATTCTCAATATCGACGTAAAAGGTTTCCTTAACTTCCATTGACGTAATGAACTCATGCAACTTTTAGGCCATGTAAGAAGTTACCATACACGCGACAATCCCTCTGAAAATTAAAACATTAAAACGATACTATTCATTTATAAAGCGCATTACAAACTACTAACATTACAAAGACACAATTATTTATATAACACAAATAAATACAGTTATAAAACATACGTTTGATCTTTGAGTAAGATACCAATTGATTTCAATTTGGTTCTATTGGAAGTTATATCTTCATGTATTTCATCCTCCCAGTTAATAACTGCCACCTTATATCTTAAACACATATGCAACATATATTATTTTAGGACGATACTCAATGTATAAAAATGTACACAAATAAAATGTTTTGAATGGTATAAAACTAACCAACAGGCAAATCTCTATCCAACCTCATGACTAAAATATCAGAATTCTTGGTCACTTCAAAAGCGGTACTATTAGCATGTAGATTAAATCTTTTTGAACGACGTGCCTTTGTTTCTCCATGAAACTTGATGTTGTATGCATGATTGGTGAATTTCAGATTAAAGTCATTAGGAACAACATTGAAATCACTAATAACCGCAATCATTCCTTTTTGGAAATACTTGTTAATTGATTTTAAGTGACCATTGCTTATAATGACATGAATCTTGTCATCCTGTTAAATAACAAATTTGTCACAATTAACTAATAACAACAACATTAAAATATTATGACTAAAAAAAACTTTATAATGTAAACAAAAAAAAAATACAAAAAACAAATACACAACATATACCTTCTCATCTTGGACGATCATTTGGAAATGTCGGTTACTATGGGATATATGTGGCTTCTTATAATACCACCTCCTTAGAATTTTGATCTTCAAACTAAATGACGTTGTTTCAGGTGTTAATTCATTTATAAAGATTTTCATTGCTTTTATTTAAGATTGGAGGTAATCTATATGTGATATGTGCTCTTCTAATTTATGAATCTCTGTTTGAAAAGTATATAAATACACAAAGAGTAAGAAAAGCAGTTAAAAAAACGTGTATATTCCTAAAAAATAGCAATAAACCGTTTCTACAAATAATCGTATTTTAAATTGGACTAAAAAAATATATGTAAGTTAATTGATACGAAATATTATTTTGATAATACCTTCCTGATTGAAATCCAGATGATGGCCTTTCCCATGGACTAGAGCCACGACTCTGATACCATTTGTTCACAAGGTTTTGGCCCATCAATCTTTGTTTCAGTGTATGTTTCATGGTTGTGAATGTTGTGTAGTATTTGAGTACACAATATGACAGAATATTAAGAAAAATAGTTGTTGCAATAAAATGATATTTTGGATAGAATTGATTATTGTCTTACAAAGTACTGCATGATACCTATTTATACCTATTTAACTGTCAACTAACTTAACCGCCAATTAACTAGAGTTTAACTAATTTAACTAACTGCATGGGTTCCTACTTTGACCCATTCTGCAGTGACTACATTCGACATAAACATAAAACTATGGTACATATTTCTATAATTAAAACATTGTCTTAATCATAATTAGTAAACTAAGTCTTTTGATCTAAATCAATTAGAGGCTAACAATTACTTAGGTTTGGTTTGGATTTAATGGTTGTGTTGTTGGATTTTTTTCAAATTATTTTTGTGTGAATATATATGTACAGTTGTTCCTGCTGGTGGTGAACCTCGACAATGGCAACAAAATATACAACCACCTTCGCATATTGTCACAATGCCACCGACAAAACCCGCTCCTGCGCCACAACAACCACCCATTTACCCATGCATTCTGCTTCCCTTCAGCCTCCATCGCTGTTTTTAACCAGCAGTGGTGGTACACCTTGGTCCAATCCACTTCCACCGCCTTCTTTTTGGATGCCATTAGGTCCCTTGCATATAGAGTTTACATATGAAGAATTAGCAATGGCGACCGGTGGATTTTCGAAATCTAATTTCCTTAGACAAGGCGGATTTGCGGAGGTGAAAATATGTTCGTTACATTGTTTGTGTTTTGATTTGTTGTGGTTCTAACGGTTTCAAGTTGAGTGTTCGAGTGGAAATGAACGAATAGCGGCTCAAAGACTCTCCTATAAGTGAAGGGTCATTTTCTAAAAGTAAAGTCTCATCGGTTGGAAGCAACATGTGAATGGTTTTCTGCCGAGAAGCTATTACAGTAAGAATAACATATAGCTACAATTCACAAAGCTATCCCAAATATAAATCACCAAAACACAAAAGTACCAAAACTAAATAAGATAACCAAGAAAAACAAACAAGAGTTCCAAAATTCAGTAAAAGACAACCATATGAAGAACAAAAAAACGAAATTAACCGAAGTGTTTGCCCTTGTGTGACATATTCAGTAAAAGACAACCATATGAAGAACAAAAAAAACGAAATTAACCGAAGTGTTTGCCTTTGTGTGACATATGATATGTCTTTAATGAATGGATGAAACATATTGTTGCCGATGTAAGCCGTAACCAACATATAGAACAATGTGTGTCGGTCTCATCTAAGCCATCATGGATTGATGTAGCTGTTGCATGTTGTTCATGGTAACTTACACAAGTAATTATTAAGGGGCTAAAACCGCTAATTAACTAATAATAGAATTATAAATAGCCAGTCATCAATAAGCAATAAACATGAATATTGCGGTTACATGTTACTCCCCACTCCAAATTTACTTGTTTAATATTCAAGAGTGACAGGGACTAAATTACCAAGACAGGACGGTGGTTTTATTACCAACACAACAACTTCCTGGTATCGATCCCGTGCATCTACCATTTGTTTATGCATGTTTTTATTTCACCAATAAATATTATTAAACCATCTAGCAAGATACTAGACACACAGTAAACACCCGTTACAATAGAATAGAGCAGTGCAACTGGGGGGGTTACGAATCCATTTTAGCTTAATCTTTTCGACGTAAAAATGTATAGAAATCAATAGATCAATGGAAAAAACTTCCGAACAAACCATGGTCATATCCATAGTTTTGGACATGAGAAGCAGCCGATGATGATGGTACAATGGGAGTAGGCTTCATTTCATAATGGTCCACACCACCTTTAATACTATTATTAGTACCAAAAATCGACATAGAGTTAGAATTTTCAGTGAAAAGCTTATTAGCTTGTATAGCCACGGTCTTCTTAAGCTCCTCCATGGAGTCCTTCAATTGTTCGATTTCATGCAGAGACAAGTCCTCTATTGGTGCTTCCCACCAAAACTGGCTCCGGCTAGTCTTTCTCATTTCGTCTAATGTCTCGGTTCTTTTTTTCTCAGCTTCTAACTCATTAAGCATGTGTGTTAATTGCATGTTTAGTTCAGGAATACTAGCTATCCTATGAGCCTCTACAAGATGTAAACTTGTTGAGTTAAGATTAGAGTTTCGGGCCAGAAGAAATCTATCAACAACAGTCTCGACTTTAGGATGACCAAAAGAAAAAACTTTTCCAGCTGGTGAGAATACCACAATAGCGATTTCGACCCCACACAATGTGCAAAGCTCACTAGCTTTCTTGAACAGCCCTGATCTCCTCTTCGAGAATGTTACTTGTAGATGGTTTTTTATTTGGATTTTCGCGATTTTGATCTTTTGGCGACCCAAACTCGGTTTCTTAGCCATATTTAAAATGAGACGTTCAAGAAAATTGATTAAAAATGAAGGTTTTGTTGGATAATTCAGTTTTGAGTAAAACATGGATATTTATAGGTGATGAGGTTAATTGTTTTTTCGATTTTTAATTGCAACAAATGATTTGGGAGTTAAAAAATCATGGTTTTTAATTGTAGATATCAAGACATTCATATTATTGTTGTTTACATTATGAGGCCAACTATTTGACTTTTGCAGTTACATAAGTCAACACCATGAATTTGTTGCATGCATGCCAGATAGTAAAAGGGTACGTTACATTTGATCTATTTAAAGTCAACTTTTAATTTGTGAGTTTAATTGTAAATGATTATTGATGAAAGAAAATGAGGGTTAAATAGAAATCTTCCATCATCAATTAAGACTAAATCATGTATAATGAATTTTTAGTAAGTTATAATACATTCCTTAAACGTATTATTCGAATAATTAATTATCCGATTACTATGTTGAACCTTAGCTTGTCATAATTTCGATGCAAAATGCTAGTATTAAGCGCAACCTCAAACTTGCGGCCACGATCAACTTACACTTCCAATGGACAGTTAAGACGTACATTTTCTTAATATCATACAGTAATGCTAGTATTAGTCGATAATGGCATCAGTGCAAGCAAAATATAGGATGAAATGAGTAAGAAATGATAGATCATCACACATTAAAGGTCAAGGTATTAAGCATAATAATAATGAATTCCTTTATCAGTAAGATTTCATTTCTTTCCATTAATGTAGCTAAAATGTATAATGTTACGAGACGATTGTCAAATAATGCTTGTGAGATTAATAATGCAAATAAAAAATAACTCAAGAGAGTATGGAACTCTTGTATAAAAATATGGTTTGTTTTACTTTTTGAGAAGGAAAACGTAGTCATGGAAAATTCATTTCTTTAATTATGGTTAGACTTATATGGAATGGTGCTAAAAAATAAAACAAGTGCCATACCCGTTGGTGCATCAGGTAGAACTTTAATTTAACCGGATGAAAAGTTATGGTGTAACACGTTTATGCACATACACATGTATTATGATGAAAAGCTTGTAAGCTACTCCCTCCGTCCCAAAATTATTGTCCAGTTTGAATTTTCAAAGTCAAACTCGCTTAACTTTGACCATAAATATATATTTTTTATTATATAATACTTGATGAAAAATTATACCATTGAAAAGTACACTTAAAACCCAATCTATTTATATATTTTGCATCAAATATTATATAACACTCACAAAAATATTTAAGGTCAAAGTTGAAGAAGAAAGACTAAAAAAGTCAATAGTGGACAATAAATTTGGGACGGAGGGAGTAGTAGTTTTTGTCCATCCGATTTGATCCTAAAACATGATTTTGTCCATACGGTTATACGGGCTTGCACCCCATCACTTGATCCCAAGCCTAGCTTCTATATATGCATTTGTACAATTGCTAAGGTCCTGACATTAAATTTGTAAAGACAGCGATCATTTTGACAGCTCTACCAAAGTAATCTTAACACATTTGGGTAAAAGGGCAAAAGGTAATTTTTATACGTGTTGGGTTGGTAAGACATACAGCAGTTAAAAGTGCAAAATTATGTTGTTTCATTGAACTCTAATATTTTGAGTAAGATTATTTGAGGTTTCTCTAGAGCAATTTTGATCCTCGACCCATTTAAGCTAACTTTTGTGTAAAATGTTTTGCCATGCAGTATTATTTAAGTTAGGCCTGGAACAATAAGTTGAGAATTCGATGAAAAGCGTATAACTTTAAGTATTTAGACAAAAGTTCAAAAGCGCTACACCAACAATATAGTCACGCAACTCTAGTAACTAATCACATGATCGCAACAAAGCAAAGAAGTAAATCAATCTGCTTACCTCAGATACACAATCACAACTTATTATATGATCACTAAATTCTATGATCCTTTGGCTTTAGTGAAACCCAAAACGCAATCAATTACACAAAATGCTTTAGCAACTTCACTAAAATAAAATATTAATTTGATAATATAGAAACGCACCATATTGTGCTATGGTGTAGTGGTAATGATACCCTTTTTTTTTGTATCTGATACCTTCTTCTTCTTTTTTTTCTTTTTTTTTTCTTTTTTTTTTTAATTATAACATATATTAATGCACGAAATATCGTGAAAGAACAATATTTATTTACTCCAGTTTGTTTTGTATTACAGATTGTTATAAACGGGTTAATTGATGATATTTTTTCTTGGCTCAGATGTGCATGGTTTAACCGGAGTATAATTGTGTTCGTTTCTACTTTTTCTTTTCTCTTGTTACTCTCAAGATGTGAATCCAATAATGTTTGAATCTAAGACATTTTGTAACAACATAAAGGTGCCTTGCCACTACGCCACTTTAATTGTAATTCTAGCCACTGCCCTGGTTGGTTACTACGGGAGTCAGAAGAGATTAGAGAAAATATCAATGTATAAATAAACAAAAAACAAGTAAAACCAAATAATTTACAAAAGTAGTGTAGTGACATGACTATAAGTTTGATTTAAAAAAAAAAGTACAAAATTTTGACACAAGGTATTTTCAAATTTCTAAATTCTACAGTTGATCATATGGCCCAATTAGATCATCGAGTATGAGAGTCCAGCTGAAGTTTTAAAATCTAATCATCGTATTTTCGAGTCACTTCGTGTCTTCATGTTCATGAATACTACGTTTTAACTAAAGAATACTACAATAAACTACTATATTATAATTTGATCATGCATGTTTAAGTTGACAAAAAGTTTTTCCTTAATTACATTTTTCGCAAAAACAACATACTCATTCCCGTTAGAGCAAGGCAAGATGACGTTTTTCGCAAAAACGTTATAGCATTAATCTTTACCGTTATTTTAATCCATTTGTCCCTCAAAAATATTCCTATTAAAATTGGTACTCGGTTTTGGTATGGTTGGAGACTCGAGTCTTACACACGTACTTTTGATTTTATAAATTAAAACACATAAAATTCTATATGGATGACAATATAAATACATGTATTTAGTTCATGTACAACCTTGATTTTAAACATATGTCGAATTTATGGCCAACAGCTACTACCAAAGTACAAGGAGCTATTTAACCTTTTAATCAACTAAAGTATAAAAGATTTATTGTAACACGCGTATTTAACTGAAAATTAATTTTGGCAAGATGTTAGTCCATCTTCCTTAATTTTTCACTGAAGAAGATAGTTTATCAATGTTTATAGAACGATGAAAAAGTGATCAATGTCTATATGCATTTCCACATGAAAGAAAATGTGTGTGGTAACCATCACCCTCGTAATCATACCTAGCAGATTAATTACATCTTTCGCTATAAACGACGCTATGATGTATGTAAATCTGTAAGTTATACATGGATTCAATTATCTCATGGCTCTCGGGTGACAGATTAATCCTCCTACCTAGTTCCACATATGTAAATCGGTAAGCTATGCAACAAATCCTTGATGCCTCCATGGTCAATCTACAAACGTCGGACCGTGTGATATGCATGCCTCAACAACTCGAGAACAATATGACAGGCATATGTTAACAAAAGTACTAGTTTCATACTTTGATAAATTTTAAACATATAGTCTTATAAGTTATACCTACTAGTTTCATATTGTTGTTGCATTTTAGATGGGCCAATTAAATTCATTCATTATTACCTTAACCAACCCTCTTCCTTTACAATCAATTGATTCATTTACTACAATTTTGCTCTTCATTGATTTATCCCAACGCTCCTAATAAATTACACCTACCCTTCATTTAGTTATCCCAATGTCTCTTATCTATCACTACTGAATTCCTATTCCCATTGCATGATAAAACTCAATTTTTTAAGAGATCTCACCAAGTAAGCTAGCTAAAACAAGTACGTAGGTTATGTTCTATACAACGGGTGACTACTACAACAACAAGGGTCAATTCCCAAAATAAGCCAAAAAATTTTCCAATTTCCCNTGCATGTAAATCTGTAAGTTATACATGGATTCAATTATCTCATGGCTCTCGGGTGACAGATTAATCCTCCTACCTAGTTCCACATATGTAAATCGGTAAGCTATGCAACAAATCCTTGATGCCTCCATGGTCAATCTACAAAAGTCGGACCGTGTGATATGCATGCCTCAACAACTCGAGAACAATATGACAGGCATATGTTAACAAAAGTACTAGTTTCATACTTTGATAAATTTTAAACATATAGTCTTATACCTACTAGTTTCATATTGTTGTTGTTGCATTTTAGATGGGCCAATTAAATTCATTCATTATTACCTTAACCAACCCTCTTCCTTTACAATCAATTGATTCATTGATATGTGTAAATTCACATATCTTTTATTCGTCATTTTAAGACTAAAACGACCAAAAACACTAACGAATGCCAAAGTTCTACTTGCTTTTGTGTTTTTGATTGTGCAGGGGTAGATAATTCAAAATTGGACAAAAACCAAGACAAAAATGACGAAACGAGCACGGGTTTGGAAAGAGTTGCAAAAGCCGAGGTCGGAGTAGAATTCTCAAGTGTTGATCATATTCGAGCTCAGATTGGCAATTCAAGTCCTCAATGAATCAACATTTGTCAAGAATGATCCCTGAAAGAAATTACACAACTGGTCCCTTAAGTTACTGAAATTACACAAAAGGTCCTTGTGTTAATTCATTTACCTAAGCTGCAATAAACCCAAAATCTTATTACACAAATCCATTAACCCAACATAATCCATCTGGCCCAATCCCCACCCAAAACCCGGCCCATTCCCTTAAACACACCCACGGTTTATTTTATAAAACAAATAAATATATAAAAATAACCAAACGCGCCACTATTTTCCCCCATCCCCTTTTCCAGTGATGAACCCTAATCCCCAATCCCTTCAATTGAACCTTAATTCAACCTCGTATTAAAGGGCTTTTCGGTCAAATCCATTCCCTGACACCTTGGCAGAGTCTCAAAGCAAGGAAGAGCCACGTGGAAGCTAGAGATTGGTTGAAACACGTCATTGGAGCAAATAGGGAGCTGTGATTGGTGGAGACGCGTCATATGGAATCTAAGGAGTATATTCTCGAGTGGATTCTTGTTCCAGAACTTTCAGAGGATGCTCCTCTCTTAGCTATAAATAGAGAGCTCTATCTCTCATTTCTGTGTGTAGATTTTAGAGTAGAGTTATGCTGTCGAATTATTTTCAAGAATTGTAACCTTCTCAGTTGTATTCAATTTCAGTCTTAATAAAATTTTAGTTTTCAGTTTTAATTCCTTTAAACTTCCAAACAATCTACTGTTTTCAGTCTACTTCTAAGCTTTCATTAACTGTTTTTATAAGCTCATTCAAGCCAGCTATAAGCTTGTAGTGAGTTTAACTGTCTTGTGCTGCATTATTTGTTAAATAGAGATTTGGTCAACAATTTTCAAACTGTACTCTAAGCTGAATCAGTGATGGTGTATTGGTGAACCAGAAGTATTAGTGTGTTCAGAAGAGCTATAAGCCTATCCAAAGATAGGCTAACTTGGAGTATTCCCCTATTTTTATAGGGCTGTGGTGATAAGTAAGGATCTCTTTTAGTATTTCTTAATCATTGAACTGTAGATCTTATTACTCAGTAGTTTATTGTTCATTTGAATTACTTTATTGCTATTCAGTGTTAAATAGAGATAATTGAGCTTGTTTGATCATTTGTATACATGTTTTGTTGTAACTGTGATACTTTGCTTCTATTTTCATGATCTGTGAGTTTTGTCTAATCTGTGCATCTGAGTGCTTAAAGGTTTTGGTTGTTAATTGTTGGTAATCTTTGCTCTATTATAGATAGTGACTGAGATTGATCATAGTGTTAGTGTGATGAGGCCTTTAATCAGTAGTTGCTAGTGTAATCTGTTCATTCAGGGGTGTTTGGCACAGCGTTGCATTTTGTGCTTGTGACTGTTTTACATTTTTAGCCATAGTGATTTAGCTCTCACTAGGTGTTATAAGTAGATTAGATTCATATTTCAGTAGTCGTGAGTTGATCTTAGGCATTTGCATCAGTTTCTCTAAAGTTGCTAGGTTTAACAGTCTCAATAAAAAAATCTAGTGTAGGTTCTAAATAGGTGTTAGCTCAGCCTCCATTTTAGTGCCTGTGCATGTTTCTGAATCTGGTTCATTAGATATAGGCTGAACATTACCCTTTTGACTCATTTTGTTAATTGCATTAGCAGTTTTCTGTCTCAGCAGCCTCCTTGTAATCTGATTTTAGGTTAGCTTCAGTTAGTTTTGGGCTTAATAAATTGTTTGCATAAGCTGTTTGTATTATAGATTTTATTGGTATGAGCTTAGTTTGTATTTTAGAGTGCACTGATTAGCTTATTTGAGCACCTTTAATAGCCACTTGTGCCTGATTTCTGCCTTGCTCCACCAGAATCTTGTCTACATAACCTTTTCCTTTGTATCATATCTCCCTCTTCAGTGCAGATTTTTATATGATATTTGCTTCTTTTGATAGCTTATAGTGGTAGCTTCCTATTCCTGAGCTTGATCTTTACTTTGGAGCTTATCTATTTAGCTTAAATTTGTATGCAAAGTGGCCCCCTTAGCCTGATTTAACTTCAGTTTTCCCCTTTTTAGTTTTGGCTTATTAAGTGTTCTTAGGCTATTTAGGACTACTTAAACAGGTTCCCTTTTGCTTATTTTTGTTCTCCCTAGTAGTTTTTAGCTTGTTCTCAGCTTAGAATAGCTTATTAGGCCTATTAGATAGCTCTTTAGTTTGCAATCATTCCCTTTTAAGCTTTTAGCCTTACTGTTGAAAACTTAAGCTTGTACTGAGCTCATTCTAGCTTTACATAAAAAGGGTTTTCATTAAAAGTTCTTATTTTCGACTTATAATCAAGCATTTAAAGGAAAAATAACAAAAATAAAAAGTTTAATAAAAAGAGAGTCAATGGATTCGAACCCCTGACCTCCACACAGCCTAAGTAACACACAACACACAACACAACCAACTGCACCCTAGGGATTTCTCATTATCTTTCTTCCTTTTTATTCTTTTATACTTCTTTTCATTTTCTTATTTCCATTTAAAAGCTTGCACTGTTTTAGCTTATAATAGCTTTTCAAAATTAGCTTTTCCAATTTTCACATTTTTTTCACATTTCTGATATAATAAAAGTTTTTTAGAAAAAAATTCATAATTTTTACTTTTCATTTTCTATTTTTAAACCTTTTATTTCTTTTATATAGATTTTAATTCGTATTAAATAAATAAAAAGTCAAAAAAAATATTTTTCTTTTTCTAAAAATTCTTTTTAGTTGTTTAAAGTTTTTAGAAAATTGTTTCACATTTTTAGGATCATTTTTAAATAAAAGTCGCGTTTTATTTTGTACGTTACGTTTTAATATTTCACGTTTGCATTTCCGTTTTCTGATTTTAGATCTTAGTGCATATATAGCTTGTAATCTGTGCTCTAATTGATATATCTTTGTGCTATTTGAATTTCTTTCCCACTATTTTCACTTTACACTTTTCACAAACACGGTTTATCAATCACGATAAACAATTTTCCATTTAACCTTCACTGAGACACGACCCGAGTGATTTCTTATTCGTTGAGAAATT
>LBNU01005820.1:55071-65394 GCA_014162995.1 Artemisia annua | reverse complement strand
GGACAAAAGTACATGCCAATCATTTGCAGGCCCACATTCGATCGTGCGATATTTGAATGTGCTAATGTGCGAAATTCTCCCCAAAGAATATTCCAACTTCACATTTGGACACGTGCAATGGGGAGAATTTCGCACATTAGCACATTCAAATATCGCACGATCGAATGTGGGCCTGCAAATGATTGGCATGTACTTTTGTCCCCCACACTTGTCAAGCAACGAGGGAGTTAGCACGATCGCACGATCGCACTTGACTAAATTGGGAAAACAGTTTCGTTTTGGCTTATTTTGAGAAATTGGAAAAAATTTTGGCTTATTTTGGGAATTGACCCCAACAATAATATCCCATCAACATGTAGCTCTATTAACGGTGTTGTCCATGGACTAGACTACATTCATAACGATGATCACACAAGTTAGTCATTTGTTTTGTTTGTGAATATTATCTAGCTCTTGGCGCTTATTTTGTTCATGGACTCATGAGCTTCGAGTGGTGCTAGTTTCTACTTCATTCTTTGTTATTTCAAGTGCTAAATAGAACTTTAATTTAGCACTCGGATCGAAGAACAAGGAATGAAGGTCATATTCAGAAACTAGCACCACTCGAGTCATTTGTTTTGTTTGTGAATATTATCTTGCTTCTTATTTTTGATGTTAATATGATAAAACAATGTAAGCTAGTTTTTTCGATGTGTAAGCCAATCTATGTTTTCATAAATTATTTGGTATATTTATGAATAATTTTGCATAAAATGCGAGACAAAGTTTGGACCTTACCATGGTTTTTTGAAAGCTTTTTTCTTTTCAGAATCTACTACGGTATGTGGGGGGGTTTTTTTTTTTTTTTTTCCTTTTTTTTTTTTTTTTTTTGGTAAGCAAAATCAGATTTGATGTTATTTTAGTAGCAAAATAAGCTGTTTCCCACATTTTAAAAGCAATCAAACACTAGTTTTTCAGAATTAGTCATTTATAATACAACCTGTTGTCACTTATCACAGTATTAAACAAGAAAATCGTAGGGGCACAACATCCTAGTTTCCTCATATGTGGTGGGCCTGGAAATTCGCACTTATAATGTGATTGTTTTGTGAGTTCATTTAGTCACCTGTTTGTTTTGTAGTTCTTGTGGGTGTTATTGTGTCCTTTGGTCATGTACCTTTTGTCCCCGCAGTAGGTAGTTCTTTTTGTTTGGAAGCCCTTAGTCGTGGGTTTCCATGTTGGAATTTGTTATATTCTCGTTTTTATTTGTTATATATGGTTGCCTTTAAAAGAAAAATCTAAATGCCGAAAACCTTCTGTTTTAATTTGCTGGTCGTGTTATAGTCTGGGAATTAAATTAGCACCCGGATAAATGATATTGAAAGCCTTCGCCATGAGGTGTCGGAGCTTTTTGCTAATGATGGAAACGTTAGGGTGTACGAAAGGAGCAGGGAAAGCTTTTAGTTTCGAGGACGGACACATAATTGTGGATGGCGAAAAACGTAACCATGTGGATATCATAAATATCACACGGGTTAATATCACGTTAGAGCATGAATTATGGGATCTGAAGTTTGCCCTCTTTGAAGCTCTTATGCCTTGCCGATGCGGTTTAGTAAAACACGAAGATGTTGATGCACGTGGAAAATATCCTACCAATAATTGTTATTTTTGTCTTGTTGAGAGAAAAAGAGGGTATGATGACTCGATACATCTCACCATCGAAAGAGGAACTAAAATTCAACTAATCAACTTAATTGTCGACCTTAAGTCAAAAACTAATAGGGCTCTCATTCTGTTCAGCCATGTACCAAAGTAATTATGTCGTGAATGTGGAGGAGTTGAGGAGGGTTGTTATCATGAATTCAGTCGTATACCAAGAACATAATAGGTTGGACTGAAATTCCAATATTTTTCAATTTTAAGGCAACAAGAAATTTCAACAATGTTCATACTTTGTATTTGGTTGGTAGGGAAAGAGCGGGGAGGAGAAGCAACCACCAAGAACAAAAAGTATGAACGTTGTTGAAATCCCTTGTTGCCATAGAATTGAAGAATATTGGAATGCCAGTCCAACCTATTATGTTCTTGGTATACGACTGAATCATGATAACAACCCCCCTCAGCTCCTCCACAGTCACGACATAATTCCTTTGGTACATGGTTTAAAGTGTGACATAATGAGCCTTATTAGTTTTTGACTTAAGGTCGACAATTAAGTCGATTAGTGGAATTTTAGTTCCTCTTCTGATGCTGAGACTTATCAAGTCATCATACTCTCTTGTTGCCTCAACAAGACAAAAATGACAATGATTGGTATGATATTTTCCACGTGCATCAACATCTTCGTGTTTTACTAAACCACATCAACAAGGCATAAGAGCTTCAACGAGTGCAAACTTCAGATTCCATAATTCATGCTCTAACATGATATTAACCGGTGTCATATTTATGATATCCACGTGATTACGTTTTTTGCCATCAAAATT
Organism: Artemisia annua; assembly: GCA_014162995.1. Classification (NCBI taxonomy): domain Eukaryota; kingdom Viridiplantae; phylum Streptophyta; class Magnoliopsida; order Asterales; family Asteraceae; genus Artemisia; species Artemisia annua. The sequence goes on along the minus strand of LBNU01005820.1, from coordinate 62,926 downwards.
ATGTGTCCATCCTCGAAATCTACCAGAAAGAGAGAGGATGAGGAGCAACCACCAAGAACAAAAAGCAATCCATTTCTCCTTAAAAAAACGCATGCACACTATTGTTTCTAACATTTCTTTGAATGTAATTTAATACATTTGAAACTGAGGTCTAAGATCAAAAATAAAAGACAGATCTTGATATGGCCAGCATTGTTTATCAGCATGAGGCAAGTGGAGGTAGCTAAATCTTTTAAGACCACTAGTTGCATTGTGACATCATCTGAATGATTCGTGTAGATAGCAAAAATTTCCACAATGTTTGATGCAATTGGTTAATTTTAGTTATTAATTATAAAAAAAAAAAGGCTGATACAAATCATATATGATTTTTCTGGGCGATTTTTTTTTAAAAAAGAAGTTCGTCGAAAGTATATAACAATGCCTATCTATAGAAAGATAATTTAAGTCTCGTCGTGATGGTGTATTTTTTGTAGCTTGAAGATTTACTGTTTGCAAGATATGTTGTTTTTTAAAAAAATGTGGAAAATGATTTTTTATTAATTTAGATAAAAAAAAAATGAATGGCTATGCTTGTTTCATTGGTTTTATGACAAATATGAGTTCTATATTGATCTCAATTCATTTGACCATTGTGTTAATTTAGCAATCCAAAAACTTTGTATATGTAAAGGTAAATAAAGTATAAACAAAAGTATTGTTAATTAACCATCAACAATTTGACAATTATTGGGGGTTTTAAGAGGATTAGTATAATAAGAATTGTTATCATTATATAGCCTTATAGGTATATTAGCTTGGCAAGGCACAATATTACTAACAATTCAATCATTAGTGATTTAGTGAAAATCAATCTTGTCCAACAAATTAGGGCATCATAACAATGCAACACCAACTTTGAATCTTAAAACAATATTAAGATCCACTATCAATCTTATAAAGGGGTTATGTAGTTCTCTAATTCATGACTATTTTATAGAAACAATGATAAATAGGTTTAAGCAATATCACATAAAATAACGTTCACGCTTGGAAAGTAAAGATGGATTGCTTACCTACAAGGTTCAATATTTCTAAAAGAGGTATGGAGATTGATTCTATTTTATGTCCTTCTTGCGGTGTGGCGGCGGAGTCGACTAGTCATATTCTTTTCGCTTGTAACATAGCCAAATTAAAGAGGTCATTCACAAGATTGCTAATTGATGGGATATTAATTTTATGGAGCTATCTTCGTACGAGGATTGGTTAGAGTGGCTATTGAACCTTCGTCTTTCCTTCAAACACAAATCGTTCATCGAAGGAGTTTCCTACACTATGTGGTGGACTATTTGGAACTTTCGTAATAAGAGTATTTTCGGTTCAACGCTTCAATCCAAGGCGTCTCTCTTTGAGGATATTGTTTCCCACTCTTTTTTTAGTGTAGTTATAGATGTAAGGCTTCGTTTAGTTGGATAGATTGGCTTAAAAATCCTTACCTTGTAACATTGTAACATCCTAGCTCCTTTGTTAGTTTTTTTTTTTTTTTTTTCAAATATAATTGTCGTTCAAAAAAAATATCACATGAAATAAACTTTTCAATGAATTTTTATTAGAATGAATCAAAGAATTACAAAGTGTTATACGGATAAATACTTAATTGAATGACAATAAGCTTTGCTCTCAGATCAAGTAAACTCGAGCAAGTGTTAGAGTTTGCAAGTGAACTATGAGTCTCTGATTGGATCATGGATAATGATGAGTTCAAAGAGTTTAAATGCTATTCTTAAATGTTATATTTAATGTGGTCTGTGGAAGAGATAGCATTTACACGACCAACATTCTCTTTATATCCGAAACAAACGAGGATGTCACGTGAGGATTGTTGTGATGTACCAAACATCATATGTTTCTATTATTAGAAGCACAACAATCATGTTTTTGAGGAATAGTGATGACAATTGTTCTTGCATTTTTACTAACTCGTAGTTGTGTTTACTTTTTCAAGGTTGTACCTTCTCCCATTTATTTTCTTTCTTGAAAAAGTCCCGCCTAAATATCTAATAAATATTTTCGAGTTATACTTTGTTAGGTAGACCAGAGGGCTAATAGGATCATCATTGGGTTTGTCAATCCATGATGGTCATTTGTCCTTTAGCTTCTAGTTCATAACCTTTACTAGCTGATATCACATAGTTGGCAAGGATATCTTTAAATTGATCTCTGAATTCTTGAAGTTGTCTCTGACTTCAACCTTGTTGAAGTTGCTTGTTGAATTTATTATTAGCGAGTCTTTTTATACTTTAGACTAACTTATGTTTAAATATAATCAAAGACCATTTGGCACTGCATTGACTCAACACGTTAATTGCTAAAGTATGAAAACAATACTTTGTTATAGGCTTATAGCATGTACTAGTTATAATACCCGTGCACGCACGGAGTTTTTCTAAAAAAATTTAATTATATAGTATTATCGTTTAGAAATATAAAATCTTATGTATATTTTAAAAAGTTAGATTATCAATATGTGTTAAAGTAAGAAAAATAGTTAGCAGAAATTATAAATATAACCATAGCATCGACCTTGTATTTGATTCTTGAGCGTGTCTCCTTATAATGTTATTGGGCCAAAGGTTCTTTGATCACATGGGTTTACACATAAATCAAATTTATTTTAAATTTTTTGTTAATATCAATTAATATTTTATAAGAATTTACCCGTGAAAATTATGATATAAGTACAACTAATAAGTATGCATGAGTTTTTCATTATGTATTAATATCAATTAATATTTTGTAAAAATTTTATTGGATGAAACATTTAACTTTGTTTAGCTGACATAGATGTTAATGTTGAGGTTGATGTTGTTGTTTAACTTTAACTATTGATATCATGTTGTACAAAATGTGCGAGTTTAGTAGCACATAATGAGCGTTGATGGAGTTAAAATATACTCCGTAAAGTTTTTTAAAAATGTTTTTCCGGATATCCATATATAAACTTTAAATAATAATTACATGAGTCGTTATAAGTACAATCGCGTATATTTATTTTCATATCACAGTAACTCGTACTTACTATTTGATATTTATATTACCGTTAATAATAATTTAACTGTATTTAATATTCAAACTCGTGTACGTATAGATTAAACTTTTAAAAAGGATAACATGAGTTCTTATTTATATTTAACGTACATAGTAAAAAGATATTTTAATAGATGAAAGTTTAAAACTAATATTTATTTTAAAAGTATTTAACGTATATTAAAACTAATTCGTACATTTATAAAATTTTGTAAGTTTAATGGATGGAAGTCTCAAACCAATACTAATACTCATGTAATTGTAAACAAAGTTCATATTATAAAGTGTAGGGGGTATAAAGTGTAAGGGGTTATTTGTTTATTATCTAAAGTTATCAAAAAACATGGAGATTTATAATTTTACACTTAACTCCATATAATATATTTAAAATTCAACCACTAATGTTTTATTAATTACCTCCTCTTTTTTTAAGTTTTTATTTTCATAAATTTGACACCTATATTTTTATGTGTTTTTTTTTCTTAATCAAATTCTCCACCAAATTTATTAGAGCTTGACCAAAATCAATTCAATTTTGACTTTTTATTAGCCAATCATATTGCTCGATTTCGCCTATGTGTCAAAATCGAGCATTCCTATTGGTCCAATTTTTTTTCCACTAAGATTGTTTTGTCAAAATATCTCCGAAATGATGTAATTCTTTTATTATATAAAAGATATGATATTTTTAGTAAATATTAACATCTATGTATGCATGGAATATCGTGAAAGAGCAATATTTGTATAATCCAGACTGTTTTGTATTATGGGTGGTTATAAATGGGTAAATTGATGATAATTTTTCTTTTTCATGTTGTTCGAGCTACATGAGTCTTTGCTTCGGATATACGCGGTTTAACTCGGTTATATCCGTGTCCGCTTCTAATTTCTTTTCTCTGGCTACTCCCACGATGTAAATTCAGTGATGTTGGAACCTAAGACATTTTGTAAAAACATAATGGTGCCTTGCCTCTATGCCACCTTAATTGTGGTTCTAGCGACTGGCCTGGTTGGTTACTACCGGAAGTAATTAATGAAAATAAGAGTGGACAAATAATCCAAAAACAAGCAAAACCATATAACTTATAAATATAAAAGTTGTGTAATGACATGAATAAAACTTTGATAGGAAAAAAAAAGTACAAATTTTGATGAAAACTTATTTTGAATTTCTCAAATCTAGAGTAAATCATATGACCCAATAAGATGATCCAGTATGAGAGCCCAATTGAAGTTTTAAATTCAAACGCAGCATCATAGTTCGAGTCATGTCATGGAGACATGGACACCACTTTTTAACTAAATAATATTGCAATACACTAGGTTATATGTCTTACAATGTCCTAAGAAGTCGCAATTATTTGATTGGGAAGTTTCTCACACAACAAAAAGTATCATTAGGACACAAACCCTTTAGTTTGACAGAAGATCATCTTTTGCTAAAACAACAACATACTCAACCAGTGACGAAGCCAGAATTTTAGTTAAGGCTGGGCCAAAAAGCAATTTAGTGTTTAGCCTACAAATTAATATCGCTAACACAATACCTTATTCTTAAGGACGTAGCCATTTTTTTAGAACAAGTAAAAGAGAAATATTAAACTACTACTTAAAATAAACAAAAAAGCATAACTAACTAATTTTAATGATAAACACTACATAATATATTTTACGATTCTAATCTATATGACAAACCAGATGAATTGTAATTGCACTAAACTAATTGGAAAATGCTTCAAAATGTATGAAATTTTAATGCTAATGATGGGCCAAATGAATTTAGAGAGACCAATGTAGTACAAGTGTATGAATACATGGGCTTCTATTCAAAAGTTTGGAGTTGGTCATGACCTACTCAAGTCATAATGTGCTCCGTCACTGTACTCAACCCTGTTACAGCAAAGTAAGAGTACGTTTTAGCGTTAATTTTTATCGTTATTAAAATCCCTTTGCCCCTAAAAAATATTCTCACTAAAAATTGGTAGTCGGCACGGTACGACTTGAAATTGGAGTCTAACACACTATTAATTTTCTAAACTTAAAACACATATATTCTATATGGATGACAATTTAAATACTTGTATATCGAATTACCTTACATTGATTCAAATTTGTATTCAGCAACTTTGATTCCTCAATTTCGCAAATCAAGAAGTTAAGAAATAAAAGTATAACAAAAAACAAGTAAAAAGGATCATGTAACTTTTTTAAAACACAACTATACACGAACCACTCGTTCACTCCTATTGTCACACCATGTAATATGAACTCGTAATGTTTTTATTTGTATGTCTCAAACGAACAAACTTAATTGATCATAGTCAGTATTACCAATTATATTACTTTTATTATTGGTGACATATATGACAAAATCATGAAGATATTCTAAACCCTTTATATAATCATGTATTCTTGATTAATTTAACCTTTGAAGCTATTATGATTTTCAGCAAGTTAGTTGATATGTGACATCGAATTTTTGGTGAGTATTTAATAAATTGGTGTATAAGAATATGTAATACAAAATTAAAGTAGATAACAACAACTATATATATGCTAAATCCAGTTTACAGATCAAGATCAACAATTTCCATATCATTGGATGTAGACTTGAAACCATAATCGCAATAACTTGCTACGAAAAATGACAAATTAAATGTGCCGATACCATCACTTTTTTCTCTTATAGAAAACTTCGGTTTCAAATGAAAACGCCAATGACAGTCCCTTTTTACTATAACCATATCGACAAGGCGAAAAGACAATGGTAAATCTATGGATTGCAAGGTGAGTAACATAGCAATTTCTCATTATGCTAAACTCTTTTCGATTAGGATATAAGCGTACTTAAAAAAGCATATTGAACTGTTTATAAATATGAACACAAAACATTATAACTTAATATAACTTTCAAATATATTATGTAGACACCAACTAATACTGTAATATTTGACTTTGTTCAAATCTAGAAACAATTAAACCAGCCATATTAATAGCTTATAACAAGAACATAATGAAATCAGCTTAAAAAGTAGTCATAATTTAATCCTATAACTTTAATAGATGGTTTAAACTTTAAACTTACATGCATAACTAATACTGGTATTAGTGTAAGATTTTGGGTGTTTTAAATGGAAATTGTTTGTTAACACACGAAAAGCATGATATCAAAAACTTAACACCATAAATTCATGAAAACGGACCCACAACAACCCCACTAATTCCAACGTGTCACATCATCAATGGTTCTCCATGGGCCCACATGCCCCACAAATAAATATACTTGCATCTTCAATGGTTTTCAACATTGTCTTACTTCATAACCAATCTTTTTACAAACATTTCATAACCTTAAAAAGATTGTTGTAGCAAAGTCTTGTGTTTTAGATGGAAAGTACTGATTCATCGACGTGTTCTCAATACCCAAATCTTCCTCCCGGGTTTCGGTTTCATCCAACAGACGAAGAACTTGTAGTTCATTACTTAAAGAAAAAAGCTTCTTCGGTCCCTTTGCCCGTTGCCATCATAGCAGAAGTTGATCTTTACAAATTTGATCCATGGGAGCTACCAAGTAAACCATCTTTCTTCCTAGATGCTATAATTAATCAACTACAAATATTGAATAAACTTGTTTTTTGTGTTCTTTGGTTAGGTAAAGCTATTTTTGGTGATCAAGAATGGTACTTTTTTAGTCCTCGAGATAGAAAGTACCCTAATGGAATGAGGCCTAACCGCGCAGCCACTTCAGGGTATTGGAAAGCTACGGGCACTGATAAGCCAATCTTGTCATCGACAGGAGATCAAAAAGTTGGAGTTAAAAAGGCGTTGGTTTTCTATGGTGGAAAACCTCCGAAAGGGATTAAAACCAATTGGATCATGCATGAATATCGACTTGTTGATTGTACTTCTTTCAAGTCTCCCACCATGAATTTATCAAGCAAAAAGGGCTCTCTTCGGGTATATTCTTATTCGTTCATTTTCAACTTCTCTAATTGTTCATTTACAACTTTTCTGAATATTAACTTTACGATCGTTATCTTTCATTAATCATGATATTTTTGCGCTAATATATAGCTTGATGAATGGGTTTTATGTCGTATATATAAGAAGAACAATGCAAGCAGACCGATGGAAAGAGATACAGGCAATGATTATATGGAAAACATACTCGCTTCAAAAACTGCAAACTCAAACGGCATAAACGAACACAATCAAGAAACTTACTTTGAAATCATGAACAACGAAGATGGATCAAGAATCCGACAAAGCAACAATATGTCTAAAATGGGATCATCAAATTCTTCGTTGAAATCTGGCGTTTCTTCGATGGTTATGAATCATGGAAAACGTTCATTCCCAACAACGACTCATTATTGGAATATGGAAACCTCCGAGAAAAGGTTTCATTCAGATGAAGACATCAATGGAATGATGGATGGGAATGCTTCTTTCATTTCTTTGTTGAATCCAACTCAACAAGTTGGAATTAGTGGATTCCATCCAAACGCAGTCTTGGGTTCACTTGGTGATTCTACTTTTCCTTATCAACTTTCTTCCTTAAATTGGCATAACTAAAGTTTAGCTTTTAATTTTGTTTTGTTGTAAGAAATCCTTTATGTTATTACTCTTTGTAATAAAAAGAAAATTGCCATAGTAATTATTTATACAGAAATGTGAATTTGTTCGCTGAAGTTGACATGCAACTGTTACTGAAATTCTCTTTCTTATAAAAAACCATGTTTTTCTAAAATTTTAATAATGTATAAATTTATAAAATAAATAATTAAAA
>LBNU01005820.1:7075-54392 GCA_014162995.1 Artemisia annua | reverse complement strand
ATCATATATGATTTTCTCGGCCACGAAAAAAAACGTGAAAAAAACGAAAAAAAAAAATTTGTCGAAAATATATCAAAGTGCCTATCTATAGAAAGATAATTAAATGCTCGTCGTAATGGTATATTTTTTTTCGCTTAACGATTAACGGTTTGAAAGATAATAATATTTGAAAAAAAAAGATGAAAGTGGGTTTTTTTAAATTGTTGGGATTAATCTCATCCATTAGATCAAATAAAGATGGAGGGAAGATGTATGGTGGAGATTAGTCCCTTGGTATGTAAAAAAAGTTTGGTCCTCAAATGATCTTATATCTACTACATATAGTATATGTAATTATGTATATGATGATGAAGAGGTTGCTTCAAAATATGGCATTCCCTTTTCATATATTGAATGATGTATTTTATCTTTTTGAATATAATTTTTTTGGGTAAAGGGTTTAGAAGTCAAATGAGGTTGGTGATTGATGAATCAACACACTAAAATTAATTTGATTAATTAAGGCATGTGATGACCCAATAAAATTCTCTATCTTTTCCACTTTTTAATTTTAAGTGGTGACATATGTGATCTCTTTGCTTATGTTCAAATATTCTGCTATCAGGTGGTTTCAATTTAAAATATGTTCAAATACAATGCCACAATGGTACCATACAGAATGTTACTATACATAGATTTTGAATTTTTAATAATGACCAAAATATCCCTACCCTGTTTCCACTCTAAGGAGAGCACTCGACAACATTGTTTTTCTTACTAAAAACTGATTGTAGTCCGTTGGGACTAAACAGTCGACAGCAATGTTACTTCTTAAAGCAAAGCTAAGGTCAAACCTACACCAAGACTCCACACGATTGTCTAACACTCTAGAGTCGAGCTCAAACTTAACCCAGCACAAGGGTCCACCACACACGGCACATCAGATAGAAGCTCCCTTACATGGATAATATCAAATTGACAAATCTATAATATAGCAACAATCAAATTTACCCACTGAATAAGAGCAGCCAATTGCTTAAAGACTCCTCGCCTTTTTATAAATATAGGGGGGAGAGCTTTGTGCACAACATTCCGTTAAGTCAGCAAAAGATACATGTGCATTTCAAGTATAAGTCGTTAATGCAAAATAATAAGATCAAGAGAAAAAAGATAACCCGTGCATCCATCCAACATTCTGTTAGACTTCAAAAGCCCTATATATAATATTAACATTTTAAGACTAAGAACCTCCAACTAGTCACTACCATCTTTCAAACCCCAAATTTCTTTCTTCCTAAAACTAAAAGAAATTCCCAAAAACCGATATTAATAATGTACCAGTAATTGATTGCGGGTGACATGCAAAAAACGAAACCAAGATATCAACATAGCTGTTAAAGGAAGGGCCTTTTTCTGGATTTCAGAATGGCAAATCTAGAGCAATGTAAAACCCTGACTGCATGAGATACACGCCATTGTATTATAATTGCTCTAGATCCGACATTTCTGGCTCTAGAAAATGGACATACCAGGTACTATGCTTGGAATAAATATTCCATGTCAGCAACGGTGAGGCGAGCCTCAGAGCCACCATTCTTGTCATCTCCAAATGCTGATTCTACCATTTGTCTCTTCCTTTTCTGCAAAAGACAAAAATTCATTCAGTAATCCGAGAACATGCACCTTACATCCACAAAAAAGACCAAATATAAATCTATTACATTCTTGTTACGTGGAAACTGACAAAATATGGCACAGTAATACCTGAAGAGCCAAAATGCGATCTTCAATGGTATCTTTAACAGTAAACCGGAACACTGTAACTGGACGAGTCTGTCCAATTCGATGAGCTCTATCAATTGCTTGATCTTCAGTGGTTGGGTTCCACCAGAGATCCAAAAGAATTACATGACAAGCTGCAACCATGTTTAACCCAAGACTAGCCGCTTTCAAAGACATAATCATAACAGTTACCTACAAAAGCAGACAATCTTTGAATAAACTAGTGAAAAGTAATTTTCAGTAAAAGGCAACAACATTCCTGCAGGTGGTAAATGGGTTTGGGTCAAAACAGGTAGCTTTTGTTACATGTCGGGTAGTTTGCCCGAAGTACACATTTAGATTTTTCTTATTATGAAAAACATAGATAATAAGTGTATTTGAAAGTAATACAAAAACTACGTTACCAATTTATAAATTTTTTGTAATTTTACCCATTTAACCATTTTAAACAAAGGGTGGCCCAGATTGACCCAATTATCCACATTATAAAGGTGTCCCCTAAATTTTCCCCGCAAACCTCAGGAAGAGTGTTAAAATCCTTCACTGCTTTATCTCGAGCAACAACAGACATTGTTCCATCAAGCCTCCTGTAACCCATGCAGGAATCTTTAAGACAAACTTCAACCAAATCCAGCATCCCCGTCCACTGTGAGAACACAATTGCTTTCCCCTTTGTCACTGGATTTTTAATATTAGTATCATTCACAGTTATATCCTCAGGCTTTGAAATAGACCGAAGGACTTCAAGGGCCGCTTTAATTTTGGAAGATTCAAGTGCCTTAGTAGCCTCAATTTTCAAGGAGTCGATAGGTCCATTGGACGAAGAAGGTTCCAGGTCCTCAGATTTAACTGAACCAGAACTAGAGATGTCAGCACTAATACAAATTTTGAGTGTTGATTTACAAAATACTGTAGATCTGCTAAGAAGCTCTTTGCACTCTGAGGATGGACACTGGCTGTCGTCACTTGAAAGATGTTCGAGGATGCATTGATTACAGAAAACATGCTCACACGTTGTCACAACAGCATCTTCTGGTGGATCCTGTAGAAATTGTAAACAAAAAGATGGTCAACGATAATAAGCAAAAATAACTATTAATCTAAAGAGTGAGAAGAAACTTTTCTACATACATTACATATGCTGCAAATTGCTAATGAAGCTTCCAAACAGTTTACAAGACGGTTTAGTTTTTCTTGAGAAAGCTCTTTTGCCTTCTCGAGAGACAACTTCCAGTCAGTCGTTAATCTAGATTCTCTAACAAGTGAAGGGTGATCACAGGCTTGCCGAAGGCGCAAAAGCATCAACAAAATGTTTATGTAGTTTTGTTTGACAGTCCCAGCAGCAGCATATTCCTGAGAGTAAATGGGCAAGTAAAAACCATTAAACGTTAGAGAAAAAGGAAAAAAAGTGAAAGGGACAATAAGTTAACCACTTAACCCATTGTCATTGACCTAAATACTATTAGATATGGTATCCAGACCAGCAACAGGAAGTAAAACCACAAATATGATATAAAAAGTATGTGATGAGTTATATCGGGTTTGCATAATCTAAATTAACCTCTTAAGTAATTGTTTGCCTATCGTTGTTGCATATTTAACATATTATTTATGAGATATTTACTGCTTAGTTAAGCTTCAAACAAACACATACTTCAAACTGAGCACGGGCTTCAGCCTCCAGGCTCTGGTAGAAACCACGCTCCTCAGCTGTGAAGTCGACCTTTTTCAGCATGATGGTCTTGGGTGGCAATGATATAATGGGCTCTCCCTTGAGAAGTGTACCTAAAACAAAATGCACCAACAAGTTATAAGTTGAAGCATAAATGCATCAGCATTATTCTCGATTAATCAGCATTACTTGACTGAGAACTTAAAAGAAAATGCATTTAGTAGACTCTTTTCACATGTCTAACCTTTTGTTCGTCGTAGCATAATAGTCTTTAAGATAATTTGTAACTTTTTATACCCCGAAACCGGATTCCTTTGAATCGGAGCCTTTATTTCTGAGCAGAATTTTCTAAATATAGCAAATGGATCATATCTTAAAAACCTGAAATAACTATACAGGTCATCAACGGAGTTCTGAATAGGGGTCCCTGACAAGCACCATCTCCGTTTAGCTCTAAGACCCCAACAAGCCCTAGCTGCTTGAGTTTTGTAATTCTTAATGCTCTGAGCCTCATCCAATATAACCCTAAACCATCTCAGCTTAGCTAAAGGACGGTCAATAGATTCAGAAGGTTCTTTTTTGGGACTTTCATCAGATGTAGGAGGATATTTTCTTTTCTTGTTGGGTGAGATCTTTATCTTTGTTTCATCTTCGTCTTCATCAATTGGCTGCTTTGGAACCTCCATGCCCACAATTGCATAGGTGGTGAGGACGACATCATACTTGGCTAACTCAAATGGATCCTTGGTTCTATTTACCCCATAATACACTAACACAGAGAGATTAGCTTCATTAATTACTTTATTCTGCAACTCGTCATTCCATTGACGAAGAACGCTTGTAGGGCATACAACAAGTGTCCCTGCAGCTAGGCTACTTTTAGTCTGCACAGAAGTGTTTGTATGCTCAATGTCTTCATCCTCATCATCATCCAAACACAAGGTCTCTGTATCTTTCTCGTTTGTTCCAATAGCATTGACACTAGAATACGGAGGAGATCTTTCTTTGAGAATAAGCGCAATTGCAGATATAGTTTTACCAAGCCCCTGCCAGAGGGTAACAAATATAACCACATAAATACATAATAATAAGTTTTAGGGGTTCATAAATACCATATCACTAACCGAGACCGAAATAAAATAAAATAAAAAGGAAAGGAATACGGATAGAAACTTGATCATCTGCAAGAATTCCGCCACAGCAGCGAGTGCTTTTAGTTTCTCTTTTTGACATCCATGACAAAGCAATCCGCTGTTACAGAGTAAGACATAAAGGTTATCCACACTCTGCAGAACAAGAACTCAACGCTAAGTAAACACAAAGTTTTATGCATATCACCAAACCTGGTGTTTCAAAAGTGGAACTGCCAAACCATCATCTGGTAGAGGTTTCCGCGGCTTTCGAAGAAGAAGATCCTGCACATTAAAATTGACCTCATCAAAACCAATTCTAGAAATATATTTCAATTTACCGATAATAAACTTACACTACTCCAATAATCTCAAAACATGAAGTTTAACAAGTATTTGGAATATTGAGAGCATGAAGAGATATTTCATATAACAGTTGTGGGTTATATTATGCGATGAAACAGTAATAGTTGTAAACAATGTTGACATGATTTTGAGCAACTAGAATCACCTGAGATGGAACTTGCTGACCAGACAGTTCATCGACTGTTTTAAGTTTCGGCTTTTTTCGCATGTTTGTACGTGGAGCGCCACCTTTAGATGTTGGAACAGACGGATCTTGCTGACCAAACAGTTCATCGACTGCTTTAAGTTTCGCCTTTTTTCGCATTTTTGTACGTGGAGCGCCATCTTTAGATGTTGGAACAGATGGATCTTGCTGACCAGACGGTTCATCGACTGCTTTAAGTTTCGCCTTTTTTGGCATGTTTGTACGTGGGGCGCCACCTTTAGATGTTGGAACACGATTTTTGTTCTTTACAGATACCGCTTGTCTTTTGTTTCCCGTATTACAGGGACGAAGGCCATGATATCCACTTGTAGACTCCTTAGCAGGTTCACTCAAAGAACTTTCGCCACGTGGTAAGAAGTCACTGCCTTCAGCATTGACATATGGTCCAATATCAGAGTTCTGATCCACAAGAGCTATTCCATCTGGTCTTGCAGCTACAATATCATAATTCATCGCATTGCAAATTGGTACATTTTGCATTCGATGTTTCTCTGATTCAGTCTTAACAAGATTTGAACTTTGGCCCTGTCTTGATGAACCAAAATAAAATGGTCCGTCTATGTTTGTGACATGTGGCATAGAAAACTCGTGATTGGGATCATAGATCATGTTTGAATACCTGCCAAGATCCATATTGTCAGGGACCTCTAACGTATTAAAACTGTTTCCAACTGAATTGTCAAATATTCCATCAACGACCCCTGCTTTATCCATCAGTTGATAATCATCATAACTACTACTATTAGTTAACCCAAAAGGATCATTGCTGAATGATGGATAGCCCTGAGTAACTTCATGATTGACATGCTCTGGAAATGGCATCTGCCAATCACCAACGCTCCCGGTGAAATGCATGGGGAAGACATCTTGATGAGGTTCCAGCTTATCAAAGCCAGAATTGGAGGTCTGACTCTCAGTAACGGATAAACCACTTGAACAAAAAGCCCTAGAAGCCGAAGCTGCTGAATCATGCAGAAGGGGTAATACAAGTGAACCTGAAAATGCGTGCATTAAATGAATTTAGTTAATAACTAATATTAATAATCATAGGTTATACAGATAGTTTGTCTGAGGAGCAAAAATAGTACCATTATGGGTTTCGGAGTGCTGATTAGCCCCATGTGAAGCCGTCTCGCTACAAGGTAAAATACTTGATGACGTACCAGCTATCGCGTTCTGCACAATGTACATTATATAGTAATTTTAGTATCGTGAAACACGAATGGATAAAGTTTATCAGATCAATGTCACCTAATTTATGGTACATTTACACATTTGCAGGCGTGTGTAATTATTGGTTGTACCTGTTTCATGAATGTAGTCTATTTCAGCATATGCTTTTGGTGAATGGCACGTGTAATAACCAAATGTGCTAAATATTTATGTGTGATCTTCAATATAATGACATATTATGGAACTTTATCTAGTTTCGCAGATTTGAAATCTTATTATAGCTAGCATATTTGGTCCAACTCATAAATGTGATACTACAAAATTGATACGGAACAAAAATTGTGCCTGTCAGGTTACTCGTGCATAGTACAAAACTTAATTGCAGTATCATACTACACCATTAGGCCTAAATTAACCCAATTTCTCTATATTTTTACCTAGATCCAGATTTCTTACCAAATGCTCTATAGGGATAGCCAACCAAGCGTTTCCATGGTCACAACTCACAACACACAAAATAAAATGGGAAAAACTGTTGCGGGATTTGGCTGTAGGCCAATATATATATTAACTCTTTCATTCTTTTGTTTCATAAAGAAGTTAGCTCGTTGACCTTCACCCTTGTTTCATAATGAGAACGACCTCGGCAAATCAAGTATACTCAAGTTGATTTGCCAATGTAAGTCACAATCTACATTCAAGTACGAGTACACATTATTAATCCATTACTTTAATCAGACCGATACTAATTAGCAAAAAGCATACATGTGCCAGAATTACAGATACAAAAAACATGCAACAACTTTCGAATTATAAACCATAAGCCAAACACAACCTAGAACAACACCAACACCAGACTGCAAATTTTACTCCTAAAAATCCAAACTTGTGTTGAGCAATCCAGCTTATGATCCGTGGTCGTCTAATTTACGGCAATACCAAAATAAAACTCTAAAAACGATTACAGTAATTATACTCCATTTCGCCTCTATTCACTTGAAATTCATTAAAAAATATAATAAAATAAATAAATAAATAAATAAATAAATTTAACGGCAACTAACTATCTCGCAATATATAAACCACAAGTCTATCTCATACGTCCTGAGAAGGACATGAACCAAAAATTCATAAATATTACAAAAAAACGACTAAGTCTTCATGTAAAAACACACATTATAGACATGATACCCTAATTAACTTGTAATCACTTGAAACCTAAAACAATTTTATAAGACTAGTTTTTATCCACATTAGCGCCGCATCACCATTTAACACACCGCCAAACTCACCACCTTTTACCTTGTATGGTCACCACAAAACCAAAAATATAAAAATACCCCGCTTTATTCAAACATACCTCACAATATACCCCACACACATTCACAAACTAAATAAATAATACGGAGTAATAAAAACACCCATGAGGGCCCACAATTTCTTAGTTGGATAAAGGCGAGGTGGAGGTGGGTGCCTTTTATGGTGTTCTACGCGCACCTCCCATAAAAAATCTTAAAAAAAAAACATCAACCACCAACTAACTGGTGGGCCTAGTGGTCTCAAACCTAACTAGGTGGTACCTGGTTAGGCTGCATACATCTAAGTTAAAAGACATGTCTACCCCGGGTAAACTACACAACGAAAACTTCATTAAACATCTAGTTTTCATGTTAAAAAAAATGCACACATAGTAACAACAGAAATCAACTACATTACATAAATAATAAATTTATATAAAATAATAATAATAAATTAATAATAATAAATTTACCTGGGTACTAAAAAAGGACTCAAAATCAACATCGTCAACAGTGGCGGGTGAATTAAGGTTGTCATTAACATCATCATTGTCAAACTGCCATTGATACGAACAAGGACTACCGCTAGACATGATCATTTACAATCACAATGCTGCTACTATCATAACTTGATTTTGCCCTAATTTATTTATGTGAAAATTTATTAATTATAGAGGAGGAAGAAGAATGTGAAAGGATGTATGTGTCACGTTTGCTTTCATTATTGGCTGGTTGGTGTTGTGCTTATTTGGAAACAAAATATTAATTGCGGTTTTGCCTTTTGTTACTATTTTTAAATTCTTTGCTTGTGTGCGGGAAATATACTCGTGCAATGCAGCGGCGATGTATTTGAGAACGTGACGGAAGAGGATATGAATTTACACTGTGTTTCTGAGTTTTTTTAGTTTTTAAAAAAAGTAAAGTAGATGGAAGTAAACATTTTTTCAGTCCATTTTTGAATGAAACATTTTACGTTAAAAATCAATAAAATCGCACTATTTTTCACTCATTTTCCTTTTCTTTTTTTCTTTAAGTGCAACTTAAGAACACAAGTTTTTCTGTTTCTTTTCTTCTTTCTTTTATTACTTAAGTGATAATCGAGAACACAGTGTTAAAGTTGTGTGTGGATGCGGGTTTATTAAAGTTTATGATACGGTTTTTAAAATAAGTTAGCTTATATAATTAGTTTTGTTTAGCCTTCACAAGTCAAGCCAATTGAACGAGCTTTTAAGAATGAGTAGTCATATAATTAGTCAATTTATCTAAATATCAGTTAAAATATAATGGATGAATACAAAAAGGTTGAAATACATGAGAGTTTTATTTGATGTACTTTTATGTTGTTTATGTAAGGTATGTAAAACGTGATTGTGAATGGATTAAGATGGTTATGTTGTTTGATTTCCCAGAACGATAAGGACCCTAAGATAAGATTAAGAATCTAAAGTTGGGGTAATGCTTAAAAAAACCGAGTGTGTGGATTCACTATGTGTGAAATTATAGATAAGAATGTGATCCTTTTTTTTCTTGTGTGTGATACCTCTCTATTTATAGGGAGGTGTCTATGGTTTTGGGACAAAACCCTATGTTTGATCAAAGGTTGTGGACGGGCCACGCGTTGATCATTGGATAGGCAAACAAGGATGTCATGTGGCATTCCTTCCTTGGACTAGTACGATTCGTACATAACATGCTTGTTTCATGTCCTGGTCGTGTGTTACCTNCCGTTTTAGTTTGGCTTATTTTAAAAGTTTTTCATAAGTTTTTCTTTAGCTTATTTGTCTTTCTTAATGGCTTAATAAGTGTTTACATGTTACACGCCCTAGAATTGGACTTGAGCTTATTTAAGCTCTGTTAGCTTGTAAAAGCCTCTTTTGAATCCTCTAGAGTGCTTATTAAATAGGTAAACAATTAGTTTCTTTTGTAGTCCTAAGCTTTATTTTACATTAAATAATTGTTCTTTTTAATTTTTGCATGGTCCTTAAATTTTACGTAACATTTTCTTTATTAAAGGGTTTTAGCGAATATGTTGTTTTTATAATAGCGAATATGTTTATTTACAAAATAGCGAGTAATGCTATTAATACCTTGCGAAGTTATTTCCTTGGCAAGGGCATGAAGTGCGAATATCATTTTTTTAATAACCAAATAGCGAATAATCATTTTAATAACCCAATTGCGAATATCTGTTTGAGATTAGCGAATATCATGTTTCACTTTTCAAAAGATAGCGAATATGAACTTAGGCAAAAAAAAAAAAAAAAAAAAAAAAAAGAGCGAATATCATTTTTAAAACTTGCGAATATCAGAATTCAGAAAGTTACGAATAGTCAATCTATAAGCCAAAATAGCGAATAATCGATTTTTCAACCCTAATATAAGCAGAATATCATTTTTCTTTAGTTCTAAATTGCGAGTATTGGTTCCCAAATTTTTCTATATGCGAGTTTGGTTTTTATTGTGTCAACTTTATTTCTAGTTCCCCAAGTTTATTTTTAAGTCGTGTCTTGGTTTTCTATTCTTTCTTTTCTTATTTCTTTTTTCGAGCCGACCTAGGCTTTTTATTTTACTCATCGTTTATCGAGTGATGGCTCCTTATTTTCTTAAATCTAAACGTTATGCTGTCGAATTTTCTTTAAAATCTTTTAGTGTCTTTTACTTATTAAAGTATTTCGCTTTTCATTTTTTAGTCCTTACCGTTTTATTTACGTTAATGTTGTACAAGGTCTTTAATTCTTTATTGCTTTAAGTTTTTTTTAATATGAGTCTCCGAGTGAAGTTTTTTAAACGTGTTTGCTTAGTCACTCCGAGTTTGTGAGTTATAGTAGAGCGTGTAAACGTTTTGTGGATAAGTAATCGAAAGATTACTTAGAACATGTGAGTTAATTATTCGAAGAGCGAAATCGTTTGAAACCGATTAATTCACGTCGTTTGAGTTAATATCTTTTCAAAAAGATTAATCAACAACTAATCCTCGAGAAAGGAAAATAACTCGTTGCAAACATTTTACGCTCAAGCTTAACGAACTTATTCGCGTCGCTTTGCAAACACATTGTCTTTTAAATTCATTTACCGCTTTATTTACTTATCGCTTTCATTTACCGCTTTCTTTAGTCATTTTATTCATGCAACTTTACTTGTTTTCTTATTTCATGTCGTATTACCGCTTTCCTTTATTTTAATTTGTCGTTGTAGTATAGACAAAACCAAAACCTTCTTTTAAACCTTATTCATCACACATAGCTCACGGTCTTGAGTGACGAGATCCATATTCAACCCTCGTTGGGACAACGATACCCGTGGTTTACAAGCTTCACCGCTTAGTTCCTCCGCAATCAGATACCGTATCCTAGCCGTTAGGTGGCAGTTAGTGACAGTTGTCTACGCGTGTACGTACGCGACCTAAGAGACCTTTCCAGGCCATTGCAGCCTCATAGTGTTTGTGTATCGGACTAGGCTTATCCGAGTGCTGATAAAAAGCCTAATTTTGACATGTATTTAGTGGGTTAGACCACTAATACTCATATGCTATCAAGTCCCCAACCTTGTATTATATTGTGGGCTAATTAGATGATGTTAGACTAATAATCAAGATTATCAGGTCATCCATGTTGGTTTCCAGGCCAAGCCTGGCTTGTAATTAATGGATATGCTAGTTGCACCACTTGTGTTATATTAAGTCGTATCATGGTGAACTAACATTAAATGTTTGCGTGAGAAATGTAAAGAGAAGTATTTAAAATGATTTGAATTTGGTCAATTTTGCACTTAGGCAAATGTGCGGACATGTCCTTTCGACTATACTCGACGTCAGCATGATGTCATTGTACGAGCATCTCCCAAGACGCGTATGTCATGACATGATATGTTGGCAAGGGCGGAGCTATTAAGGGACCGGGAAGGGTCCCGGCCCCCTAGGCCAAAGCCCGTTAATGTATTTTTTTCGCGATTTCATGTGTTACATTTTTATTTTTTCCATCTCGGTCCTCCCATCTAATGTTCTTCCCCAAAGAAATTTGTTTCGGCACTTCAAAAAAANACAACTTACACACTTTCCAAATTTTTGTGTAGAAGATTAATGATGGATTGTTTGGTGTAAATAATAAATAGATTTATTGAGGAATAGATTGATGTCACGTTTGTTTTGAGTACTGTCTGGCTGCCTGGTTGATATATGCTTATTTGGAAACACATGTTAATGCGCCTGGGTCTTTCACAAAAGTGATAAAATATACTATGAAAATGTATGCCTGAAAAGCATGTTATTTCATTTATTGCCTCATGGCTTATTCATTTTTGTTTAAATTCTTTGTTTTTGATTTTATTGAATGGTTTTAATTATTTTATTGAAAACATCTTCAAGCAAAAAAATTATGGTTATGTGAAATAATCAGTGTTGAATATAAAGCTTAAAATGATGATAATCGTCGTCTAGATCCTAATCGTCAACATTTTCAATTTGTGTAAATTAGTCAAACATATCGGTCAAATAGGGTCAATGACGGTCAATGTTACTCAAACTTGTCGAAAATATGCAAATCTTGTGAAATACTCAAAACTCGTCGTAAACTTGTTTTAATCACTTATAATTGTTGTTTATATCTATTACAAGGTGTTTTTTTCTTTAATAAAATCTTGCTAGAAATACCCATAACTTGCTAGAAATACTCAAAACTTGCCCGAAATGCCATTCGTTTCAAGAGTTATTCAAGGGGTCGACCGGCCGATTACCGATTCACGAGTTATTCAACCTCGGAAGTAATAGTTAGGAATGGCCTAAGAATCACGCAAAAAGTAATCCAATCCTCACTCATTTTGCAGTCTCATCACTAAATATTAATAGAACGTGTTTTAGTTAACTAGTTAACAAATAAGGGAGAAGCTATGGAAATTTTGTTAGAAAAATCATGGAAGAAAGTCGCATAAAGAGAAGCCAAAAGTCGAACTAAAATGTATCTCAAACCTAGTATAATACTCCCTCCGTCCCAATTTATTTGTCCACTTTTGACTTTTAAAGTCTTTCTTTTACAACTTTGACCATAACTATTTTCTTATGTGTTATATAATACTTGATGCAAATTATATGAATGGATTGTATTTTAAATGTATTTTCATTAGGTATAATTTTTATTAAGTATTATATAACATAAAACAAAAAAATTTAAGATCAAAGTTGACAAAGAAAGACTTAAAAAGTCAAAAGTGGACAAATAAATTGGGACGGAGGGAGTATATCTCAAAAACATTAACCACCAATAGGTGGGCATAGTGGTCTCAAACCTAACTAGGTACCCGGTTAGGCAGCATACATCTAAGTTAAAAGACATGTCTACCCCGGGTAAACTAAACAAATAAAACTTCATAGAACATCTAGTTTTCATGTTAAAAAAATGAACACATAGAGTAAGAGAAATCAACTACATTACATTTTTTTTTTTAAAATAGTATAACCTCCGAATAATCAGCGCATGATTTTTCACCAACCGAGTTAAACAACGACTCAAAATCAACATCATCAACAATGGCGGGTAAATTAAGACTGTCATTAACATCATCATCATCAAACTGCCTTTGATACGAAGATGGACTACTGTTAGACATGATCATTTACAATCAAAATGCTGCTACTATCATAACTTCAAAAGTTAATTTTGGGAGACTTGATTTTGCCCTAATTTACGTTAAAATTATTAACAGAGGAAGAAGAATACGAAAGGCCGTATGTGTCACGTTTGCTTTCATTATTGGCTGGTTGGTTTTATGCTTATTTGGAAACTAATATTAATCGTGCTTTGCATTTTGTTACTATTTTTAAATTCTTTACTTTGCGTGAAAGATACTCGTGCAATGCAACAGTGATTCCAAAAGTGGCGGATATAGGAAGAGTGCAGTGTGGGCACGTGTTCTTTAAAAAAAATAAAAATAAATAAATAGTATAATATATTTTTTAAATATCTAGCTATTTCTGTAATTTGACCCTTTAACGGATCGATTTGTAGTGTAGATTTTAAAAATTATCAAAGCTTTTCCTCTCGATCCTTAGTAGATAGACAGAGGATAAGAATCTAAGGTTGTGTTTGGATGTAGGTTTATTAAAGCTTGTTGGATAGAGTTTTTTAAATAAGCTAGTTTATAAATTTTGTTTGTCGCACGGGCTTGTGAAAACTTTTAAAAACCATAGCCTCCATAAGAGCCAAGCCAATTGAACGAGCTTTTAAAAATGTGTAGGCATTTTGTTAGTCAAGTTATCTAAATACTCTTTAAAATATAATGTATTAACACAAAAAAGGTAGGACTATATGATAATTTAATTTTATGTATTGTTATGTTGTTTACGTAATGCTTGGGATGATTATGTTGTTTGGTTTTCCGTTAAGAACGAAAAGGACCTCAAAAAAATCAAGAATCTAAAGTTGCGGTTACATTGAAACAAACCGAGTGTGTATTCACTATGTGTGAATTATGAAGAAGAATGTGAACCCTTTTTTTCTTGTGTATGATACCTCTCTATTTGAAGGGAGGTATCTAGTATTTTGGGACAAACCCATATGGTAGATCAATGGTTGTGGCCAAGCTACACATTGATCATTTATTAGGCAAACAAGGATGCCAGGTGGCACTCCTTCCTTGGACCGGTACGGTTCGTGCATAACATGCTTGTTTCATGTCTTGGGCGTGGGTCTCCTATTGTCACGCATTAGGTATTGTATCCTAGCCGTTAAGTGACAGTTATATACGCATGTGCATACGCGGGCTAAGAGACCTTCCCAGGGCATTACGCCCTGAGAGTGTTTGTGTATTTGATTGAACTTACCCAAGTGTTGATAATTGGGCCAATTTTGACATGTATTTAGTTAGGTGGGCTATTAATATTCATACGCTATCAAGTTTCCACAGTTTAGTATTATATTATGGGTAATGATATGACATTGGACTAATGATCAAGATTATCACATCATCGTGTTGGCTTCAAGGCCAGGCCTGACTTATAGCTAATGCAGAGATGCAAGTTGCACCACTTGAGTTATATTAAGTTGTATCACAGTGAACCAACATTAAATGTTTGCGTGGAAAATGTAAAGAGAATCATTTGAAATGATTTGAATTTGGTCAATTTGGCGCTTAGGCGGTGTGCAAACATGTCCCTTCGACTGTACTTAGCGATAGCGTGATGTCACTGTATGCGCATATTCTAGGCGTATATGTCAGACACGTGACAAGATCTATTGGCACAATAGACTTTTGCCACTTGTAAACAACTAATCCAATTTATTTTTTTACTATAAATAAGAATAGGGTAACGAGAAAGAGGAATGTTACATTCATAAAAGTTTTACAAAAGATTTTTTCACAAAAAAGATGTGGCATACATTGATAGGATGATTTGAATTTAAAAAGAAATAAGAGAAGTGATTAATATGATTTTATTGGTGACAAGTTATTTTATAAAAGACTTTTTGTTAAATATTTTGTTGATGTAGCATTTTACGATGAGAAATTACTTTATAACTTTTCTAACTTACCCACTTACCCAAATTTATGTGTAGAAGATTAATGATGGATTGTTTCGTGTAAATAATAAATTTGGAAACACATATTAAATGTGCGTGGGTCTTTGTGTCTAGTTTTAAAATCTTGGCTTATTTGGGATGGGTATAAATGTATAATTTGAGAGTGAGACGGAGGTTCACAAAAGGAATAAAATATGCTACGAAAATGTATGCCTAAAAAGCATGTTATTTCATTCATTGCCTCATGGCTATCCATTTTTATTTAAATTATTTGTTTTTGATTTTATTGCATATGTTTTTGTTATTTCATTGAAAACATCTTCAAGCAAAATTTGATGGTTATGTGAAATAATCAGTGTTAGAAAAAAAAAAAAAAAAAAAGCTTAAAAAGACGATTAATCGTCGTCTATGCACTAATTGTCCTTCAACAATTTTGATTTTTGATTGGTATAAATTAGTCAAATAAATCGATCAAATGTGATAAACGACGGTCAATGTTAGTCAAACTTGTCGAATATATACAAATCTTGCTGGAAATACTCAAAACTCGTCGTAAACTTGTTTTAATCACTTATAGTCGTTGTTTATATTTATTACAAGTTTTTATTTATTTATTTTTTAGGGATAATTCTAAAAATGACTAAGATGCCTAATCGATGGGCCCCAGTTGCCCAAAACGTGTTGCTGCCATGGGACGCCATGTGTCAAAATTTTGGGCAAAACCTCCTTTTTTTTTGGCACATTTGTTTCTTTGGTGTGTTTTGTTTTTTCTTTTCTTATATGTTGCTTCGGTGGTATTTGATCTTATATGTTTTTAGTGCCTCTTTTTTATTTTCTGTTTTGGCTTGCTTGGGTTGGTTTGCTTTTTTTTTTACTTTATATGCTTCCGTTTATATCTTTGTATCTCTTTCCTCACACTTTGCATTTTGTCTGTTCGCTTGCATACACGCATTTGTCGGAGGTCAATTTTAAGGCATCCATTTTATCTCTGGGTAGGGGTGTGACTGTCTACATCTCACCTCCACATACCTCGCTTCAATGAGATACAATATTATTGTTGTTGTTGAAAGAAGAAAAAAATAATGTTTCATTTAAAAACGAGTAAAGTCTAATCGACTTGGGCTTTAAACACATTGTTTTTTAGGATTAGACCTTAAAAAAAACATGGTTTAAAGCCTAAAAAGAATTATATTAACCAAATCATATTAAACTTATTTTGGCTAAAATTAAAAATAACCAAATTGTATTATTTTTAGCCAAATTATATTAAACTTATTTTATTCGATGGCTGGTGTCAAAAGGCACCCGAGGTCAGGGTGTTCCCGCCAATCTACACCAACTTTTGTAGACTGTAACTAACAAAGATAATTTGGCTAAAAATAAAAATAACCAAATCATAAAGGACCGATTTATAAACTATAATAACTAATCTCCAAAACACACGCCTACAATCCACACTGTTCATCTTTTCGATCTGTAAAACAAAAAAAAAAAATTAATTCAAAATTCAAAATAAATATATAGCTATTTCTGTAATTTGACCCTTTAACGGATCGATTTGTAGTGTAGATTTTAAAAAGTACCAAAGCTTTTCCTCTCGATCCTTAGTAGATCGACAGAGGATAAGAATCTAAGGTTGTGTTTGGATGTAGATTTATTAAAGCTTGTTGGATAGAGTTTTTTAAATAAGCTAGTTTATAAATTTTGTTTGTCATACGGGTTTGTGAAAACTTTTAAAGACCATAGCCTCCATAAGAGCCAAGCCAATTGAACGAGCTTTTAAAAATGTGTAGGCATTTTGTTAGTCAAGTTATCTAAATACTCTTTAAAATATAATTTATTAACACAAAAAAGGTGGACTAAAAGATAATTTAATTTCATGGATTGTTATGTTGTTTACGTAATGCTTGGGATGATTATGTTGTTTGTTTTCCCGTTAAGAACGAAAAGGACCTCAAAAAAATCAAGAATCTAAAGTTGTGGTTACATTGAAACAAACCGAGTGTGCGTATTCACTATGTGTGAATTATGAAGAAGAATGTGACCCTTTTTCTTTTCCTTGTGTATGATACCTCTCTATTTGAAGGGAGGTATCTAGTATTTTGGGACAAACCCATATGGTAGATCAATGTGGATAAGCTACGCGTTGATCATTTATTAGGCAAACAAGGATGCCAGGTGACACTCCTTCCTTGACCGGTACGGTTCGCGCATAACATGCTTGCTTCATGTCCTGGGCGTGTGTCTCCTATTGTCATGCATTAGGTACCGTATCCTAGCCGTTAGGTGACAGTTACGCATGTGCAAACGCAGGCTAAGAGACCTTCCCAGGGCATTACGCCCTGAGAGTGTTTGTGTATTAGATTGAACTTACCCAAGTGTTGATAATTGAGCCAATTTTGACGTGTATTTAGTTGGGTTGGCTATTAATATTCATACGCTATCAAGTTTCCACAGTCTAGTATTATATTATGGGTAATGATATGACATTGGACTAATAATCAAGATTATCACATCATCGTGTTGGCTTCAAGGCCAGGCCTTACTTGTAGCTAATGCAGATGCAAGTTGCACCACTTGAGTTATACTAAGTTGTATCACAGTGAACCAACATTAAATGTTTGCGTGGAAAATGTAAAGAGAATCATTTGAAATGATTTGAATTTGGTAAATTTGGCGCTTAGGCGGTGTGCAAACATGTCCCTTCGAATGTACTTACCGTTAGCGTGATGTCACTGTATGCGCGTATTCTAGGCGTATATGTCAGACACGTGACAAGATCTATTGGCACAATAGACTTTTGCCACTTGTAAACAACTAATCCAATTTATTTTTTTACTATAAATAAGATTAGGGTAACGAGAAAGAGGAATGTTACATTCATAAAAGTTTTACAAAAGATTTTGTCACAAAAAAGATGTGGCATACATTGATAGGATGATTTGAATTTAAAAAGAAATAAGAGAAATGATTAATATGATTTTATTGGTGACAAGTTATTTTATAAAAGACTTTTTGTTAAATATTTTGTTGATGTAGCATTTTACGATAGAAATTACTTTATAACTTTTCTAACTTACCCACTTACCTAAATTTATGTGTAGAAGATTAATGATGGATGGTTTCGTGTAAATAATAAAGAGATTTATGGAAGAATAGATTGGAGTCACGTTTGCTTTCATACTGGCTAGTTGATATATGCTTATTTGGAAACACATATTAAATGTGCGTGGGTCTTTGTGTCTAGTTTTAGAATCTTGGCTTATTTGGGATGGGTATAAATGTATAATTTGAGAGTGAGACGGAGGATATGGACTTTCACAAAAGGAATAAAATATGCTACGAAAATGTATGCCTAAAAAGCATGTTATTTCATTTATTGCCTCATGGCTTATCATTTTTGTTTAAATTATTTGTTTTTGATTTTATTGCAAGTGTTTTTGTAATTTTATTGAAAACATCTTCAAGCAAAATTTTATGGTTACGTGAAATAATCACTGTTAGAGAGAGAAAAAAAAAAAAAAAAAAAAAAGCTTAAAAAGACGATTAATCGTCGTCTATGCACTAATTGTCCATCAACAATTTTGATTTTTGATTGGTATAAATTAGTCAAATAAATCGATCAAATGTGATAAACGATGGTCAATGTTAGTCAAACTTGTCGAAAATATGCAAATCTTGCTGGAATACTCAAAACTCGTCGTAAACTTGTTTTAATCACTTTTAGTCGTTGTTTATATTTATTACAAGTTTTTATTTATTTATTTTTTAGGGATAATTCTAAAAATGACCAAGTTGCCCAATCGATGGGGATTTTTGACCTTATATTTGAAAGTTCTTAAACTAGCCATATGCCCCAGTTGCCCAAAATGTGTTGCCGCCATGGGACGCCATGTGTTAAAATTTTTGGCAACGCCTCCTTTTTTTGTGGCACATTTGCTTCTTTGGTGTGTTTTGTTTTTTCTTTTCTTATATGTTGCTTCGATGGTATTTGATCTTATATGTTTTTAGTCCTTTTTTTTTCCTTCTTACGCGTTTGTCTGTGTTTACTTTATATGCTTCCGTTTATATCTTTGTATCTCTTTCCTCACACTTTGCGTTTTGTCTGTTCGCTTGCATACACGCATTTGTCGGAGGTCATTTTGAAGGCATCCATTTTATCTCTGGGTAGGGGTGTGACTGTCTACATCTCACCTCCACATACCTCGCTTCAGTGAGATACAATATTATTGTTGTTGTTGAAAGAAGAAAAAAATAATGTTTCATTTAAAAACGAGTAAAGTCTAATCGACTTGGGCTTTAAACACATTGTTTTTTAGGTCTAATCCTACCTCATTTAAAAAAAAAGCTCGTCCATAATTTTTTATCGAGCTATTTAAAGACGAAGGTAGGATTAGACCTTAAAAAAAAACATGGTTTAAAGCCTAAAAAGAATTATATTAACCAAATCATATTAAACTTATTTTGGCTAAAATTAAAAATAACCAAATTGTATTATTTTTAGCCAAATTATCTTAAACTTATTTTATTCGATGGCAGGTGTCAAAAGGCACCCAAGGTCAGGGTGTTCCCGCCAATCTACACCTTTTGTAGACTGTAACTAACAAAGATATTTTGGCTAAAAATAAAAATAACCAAATCATAAAGGACCGATTTATAAACTATAATAACTAATCTCCCAAACATACGCCTACAATCCACACTGTTCATCTTTTCGATCTGTAAAAAAAAANAATCGAACAACAAATGGTGATCATTAATCAATCATTTCCCCTCTTTTTATTATTAATTAATTGTATATAAATTACTGAATAATATCACAATTTGATTTTATCTGTGTTTAATTTTGTATATTTAGGGTTTCTAATTTTGATGTTGATATAGGTAGTTGTATTTTGTGCAGTGATAGTTGTACGTTGGTAGATATTTTTGTTGATGTATGTTATGATGTGTTTGTTAAGCCTTCTGCGTTTACGGCTACCGTGAGGTGAGGTGAGGTGTAAATAAAACTAACGCGATGTTGTTTTCGAGTTTGTGGAAAGTAATAGTTAGTTAAAAGGATCAGCGTGAGTTCCGGTTCTGTAGTGGTGCTGCTAGAATTGACATTTTTATAGAAGTCGTAGGTTTTTGGAAACTTAAAGGGACGGAAGCGAGAACTAGGTTGAATGTATGCCTGTTAGGATTAGATGGTTGTACGTTAGTAGATTTTTTGTTTGTTTATGTTATCAAGTGAATTTATGTGTTTCTTAAGCCGTCTGCTATTATGTTTACGGTTAGTTTGATTGGAAAGTGGAGGTGAAATGAGGGTAATTATCATGTTTTCAAGTTTGTAGAAGGTAATACGAGTAGTAACTAAAAGGATCAGTGACAGTTCTGGTTCTGTAGTGGTGCTGCTAGAATTGACGTTTATAGAAGTCATAGGTTTTTGGAAACTTAAAGTTCCGGAAGCGTGAACTAGGTTGAATGTATGCCTGTTAGGGTTTGAATCAGATAGTTGCACATGATGCAGTGATAGTTGTTCATTGGTAGATATTTGTTTGTTTATGTTATGAAGTGAATTTATGTGTTTTTTAAGCCTTCTGTGGCTACCGTTACAGTTGGTTTGATCGGAAAGTGGAGGTGAAATGAGTGTAAAAACGATGTTGTTTTCGAGTTTGTAGAAGGTAATAATACGAGTAGTAACTAGAAGGATCAGTGAGAGTTCTGGTTCTGTAGTGGTGGTGCTAGAAGTGAGGTTTATAGAAGTTGTAGGTTGGAAAACTCGTGTTTTATAAAGTTATGGAAGCGAGAAATTAGATTGAATATATGCCTGTTCGGGTTTAGGGTATGTTTGGCGAAGATAGTGGTAGCAAGAAGCAGTTGCAGTAGCAGGAAGTAGTAGTTGTTTGTTTCGATAAAGTGTTTGGTAACATAGTTGTATAGTCATAGTTTGTAAGTGAAAACGCTAGTTGCTTGTAAATGCTACTCAAAGTAGCGTTTAGAAAAATTAGGAACGCTAGTTGCTTGTTTCCAAACAAGCATTTTGTGCAAAATGCTAACCGCTAGTTGCTAGTTGCTTCTAAATGCTTGCTATCAAACATACCTTAGTTATTAACCAAGTTGTGTTCATGCTTTTAAATTATTGACCGATCACATAGAATAAGTTTAGTTTTCTTTTCTACAACACAGCGTTGTCACTTTAGAAGTTAACAGCAATTTATCCGACACATAATAGGCTAAATGTGAAATATCAGTTAAGGTTTTGTTGAGTGATAGGGACATAATAAGTTTAGTCTAAGAGGTCTTTTAAGCCCGCTGCGCTTACGTTTACGGTGAGGTGAACTGAATGTAAATAAAACTAACGCCATGTTGTTTTCGAGTTTGTGAAAAGTAATAGGAAGTTAATGGATGCCTATAGAAGCTGTAGGTTTGAAAACTCATGTTTCTAAATTATGGAAGCGAGAAATTAACTTAATATATGCCTGTTCGGGATTAGTTATTAACCAAGTTGCGTTCATGCTTTTAAATCCTTGAACAATCACATAGAATAAGTTTAGTTTTCTATCCAATGCCCGGGAGATTTGTTTATATAACTGGATGCAACTTTTCATTGCAGACGTGTAATAGTTAACCAAGTTGTTTACGCATACTAATTAGTTTGTTATTCTACTTTATCGGACACTTAAAAGGCTAAATGTGGAATATCAGTTAAGTTTTTGTCGAGTGATAGGAACTTGGTAAGTTTAGTCTAGAGGTATTGAGTTTGAATCTCGCACTTGTATATTATGGTGTGCATTTACAAGTTGTATGTTAATGGGCGGAAACAAAAGTTGTACTACTTTGGCCTCGGGTGTGATAGAAGTAGTATTTGACTATATTGTTATTTTGGGTTTATTGTGCGTAGGCTACTTCAAAGAAGGTTATAACAAGAGACGAGTGGGAGAAAAAGCTTAATGATGTCAAGATTCGAAAAGAAGACATGAACAAGTTGGTTATGAATTTTCTTGTCACCGAGGGATATGTTGATGCGGCAGAGAAGTTCCGAAAGGAATCTGGCACAGAACGTATCCTTTTTTCCTAGTTGATGAGTTGTTATTAGTAATGTTACTGCGTCGATTTGATATCTTTTTATGTTTTATTATTTGAGTTTCCTTATGGATATATAGCAGAAATAGACCTAGCAACCATTACAGATCGTATGGCTGTTAAAAAAGCTGTACAGGATGGACATGTTGTAGATGCAATTGAAAAAGTTAATGATTTGAACCCTGAGGTTAGTTTTTTCTGCTACTTTGTGATTGTTACTATTACTGCCTGTATGCAAAAAAAGAAAAGAAAAATGAGGGTCAATTTGGCTATACTTTATGTCTAACGGGTCTAATGGAAACTTAGATAAGAAGATAAGATGCTGAATGGGTCAAATGGTTAAAAATATATTAACTTATTACTAAAAAGCTAAAAATGACCAAAAAGTGATGGCAGGTTAACTTGATTCCAATGCTATATGATAATCCTCTATAATGATACGGGTTTGATCTGTTGCCCATCACGCTTGAGTCTTCACCCACCCATTTTGCTACCTTATAAGGTTTTGAGAGCTCTTATGGCACGAAATGTGTCATTCACCACTATTTTTTCTGTTACTTCCTGATTTTACTATTACTAATTGCATCTACGGTCTACCATTATCAAGCTGTAACAAGCTAAAGTCACTTGTATTTTCGTTGTCGTCGTTACAAAATATTAAGGGGATCTGTAGTTCTTGTTTGGATTATAAGCCTTCTCGTCATTGTTAAAGGTCATTCTATGCATGATACTCTTTTCATACTGATTTTAATGGACAAAGTGACGAACTGGTTATGCCAACGTAGATTACTTTGTCATCGTCATTGAGATCTTTTTTAAGAGAAGGATAGAATAAAATGATAGATCATCTTTAAGTTTAATTCTATACTTTTGCTTGATAAGAATATTAACGTGGCAAATCTTTCCATACAGATTCTAGATACGAACCCCCAGCTATTTTTCCATCTGCAGCAGCAAAGGTTGATAGAATTGATTCGGGAGGGGCAGATTGCACAGGCTCTGGAATTTGCCCAGGATGAACTCGCTCCAAGGGGAGAGGAAAATGTAACTTCTTGTTTCCGTATATATATTTAGTCTTTTAAAGTTGTCACAATCATGTCCTATGAAATTTGAAAATTAGTTTTTGATGGTTTAAGATAAAATGGCTTATTTGTCTCCTGTCATCATCTAAGTTGATATCATCAGTTTATTCACTAGGTATTTTTGCCTTATATATATTTGATGGCAGAAACACTTTTCTAAATATCATATGCTGTACTCATTTTTTTCCTTCTAGTTTTACACTTTACGTGCCTCGCTGGTCGCCACTCTAGTCACAGCTACTTAATTACTTATTGTGTTTTTACTTGCACAATTCGTACCTTTTGACATAGTTATCAAAAAGAATTTATCCAATTGAATGTTTTCATACCATTCGAAGTTGAAAGTAGCTCACTTGGCATTTATATTCAAACTAAAACACCCGTCTTGTGGTTTCATAAGTATACATTTTTTAAAGAGCAACTAGATGTGACCAACCATCACATTTTGTCTTAATACATTATTAATGGCACAAAGATTTTATAAATGTTACGTGGTCATATACGAATAGCACTTTGTGTCTGGTTCATTAAATAGACTCCTGACCTTGCAGCCAAGCTTTCTAGAGGAGTTGGAGAGAACGGTTGCACTGCTGGCCTTTGAAGACGTGAAGAATAGTCCTGTTGGAGACCTTTTAGACTTATCACATCGTTCAAAAGTTGCAAGTGAGGTCAATGCAGCAATCCTTACAAGCCAAAGCCATGAAAAAGGTTAGTTCCTATCCAACTATCCATACATAGTTCGTGAATAAATCGCTTCTGCCATTTGAATTTAAAGTTTACACTTGCATTTTGTTGGCTCTTAGGATCTGATATGTGTTTCTTATGTCACACATTAGTAGTTAGCAGTTAGGGATTAGCATTTAAAGTTCAAAACTCACTTGGTCGCCATGTTTAGAAGAGTTAGTTGAATGCCATCTTAAGGACACCGTGACTCATATATAAAGGTCCACGAGAGATACCTTAGATAGCAAAAGGGCGGGTTTGGCAAAGGTTTGACACACATAATTGTTTATTGTGGATCAAAACGTGTTGGCACCAACGTTTGCTTTCCATTCTGAGATTTATAAATAATTGTTACTCGGTATGTTTACAAGGACTACAGAACTGCTGTCAGGTGAACAACCAATTTATTTAAAACGCGCTACAGGAGGTTGTGAACTCTATGAGTTTGTGTCTCTGGGTATTTTTAAACCATTTGACCTGCTACCATATATCTTTCTTTTATTTATTTATTTATTTATTTATTATTATATTTTTTTTAAATCTTAACTCGTTTGACATGTTATCAATAAAAAGCAAGAGTCTCTTGATCAAAATTGACCATTCTCAAATTAATTGGCTCAAAATTTCCACCTTTACAAGATACTGATCAAATTTGCGATACAGATAGAATTTCTTAAATCTAAAAACATCCACTGTATATTTTTTCAAAAAAATTCAGCATTTACAGTTAGGGTTAAAGGGTAAGGAACATACTCAGTGATATAGAGAATCTAAGTTAATGGTGCCGCTTAAACCGTAAGTTCTATAGAATCTAAGTTAGGAAAGTCAATGGTGAATTGGTGACGCTTAAAGCGTTTTACTTTTTTTATTTTTGTAAAAGAAGACATAATACGACTTTTTATTGTCAGCAAATTAAATTTGAGAATGGCATGAATTATAGGATCTTTTGCAGAAATTTGATTCATATATACTGCAAATAGGATACTTTTGGGTTATATTGTTGCAAATTGATCTGGAGTATAATTAATCGTAGGTTTGCCAACAAGTCAATATTAGACATTTCTACTTGAAAGCTTGGTATAAGTTGTGTTTGAATAAGATGCATAAGTAAGCAACTTGTGAAATTTTGATGAGTCTTTTTGATACATGGACTCGGTCATTAGGATCTAGTACCCCTGTACCCTTGATAATGACACAGTTATCCTTCCAGAATTTTCAAAGCCACTGATTGGATACAAATGTATTTCCATGCTTGACATGACATTATGATTTATATCTGTCATCTCATTGTCACGATCAGTGTGTCAAATTTAATATGTTTGAGCGGGTCGGGTAATGCTTGAATGACCTGAAACTCTATATGTTCAGGTCAAATTGCTATGTTATCTGTTTTAAAATATTGTCGACTTGTTGAATTTTTGCACATGTGTCATAAAGAATTGAAAACAAAATTACATTGCCATGTCAATAAAAATGTATTTTTGGTCAACAATTATGTCAGATTTCTAGACAGGCATGAAGAGAGTGGCACCACTCACCAGTGCTTAGTAACCATATTGTTTGTTGAAATCGGAAAACCGTGTTCTGTTTTAATACAGGTTTATCTATGTTAAAATTTTGGATTACTTATAACACTGAAATGATGAAATGACTCGCAGATCCGAAGCTCCCAAGTTTGTTAAGAATGCTTTTATGGGCTCAAAATCAGCTTGACGAAAAGGCAGTTTATCCACGCATCACAGATCTTTTCACAGCTGCTCTTGAAGATCCGTCTGTCTAGCTGAATTTGATTCCATTACATGTGAATTCCAGGTACGAATTAGCAAATCAAAAGCACATGAAACAGAAACTTGGTGTTAGTGTTTGGGTTATAAAATGTTTTCATGATGTGTTGCAATCTGGATAATGTTTTCGTTGGAATTACAATTCTTAGTGTTCTGTGTTTTAGAATGAAAGTTACTAAAATCTCTTGTTAAATAAAGCCTTCAGAGCTTCAGTAGTTATCTTCCCGATATCTTGTATCGAGTGTTTTGTTAAGCCAGCAATGTTAGCTGCTCATGCAGTTGAGCTGATTGGGTAATAAGTCAAAGTGTATAATTCTCAGTGTGGGTTATTGGGACTGCCTATGAAAATCTTACTATCGATTGTTTTTAGTCCCTTAAATATTCCGCACATAAGTAATGAATACGATTTACAAAACTATATTATTACAATGGAGTGTTATTGTAAAACGTCATCTTAAACGTTAAGAAGCTTACCCCATCAATTTTTATTTTTTTCCTGAATCTTTTTTTATTTTTATTTTTGAGAAAACCAAGTTTCCCACCAGTACTTTTAGCTGTGATGCATCCTTTTGGGGGGTGCGGTCGTGAGGTGCAAGGAAGAGAGACGCGTGTTGCTTTCTTAAAGGTTCGGGGCTTTTTATGATAACCTCTCCAAATAAATACATTACTCCTTAGTTGGTCATGCATTCAAAATTTTGAAATGCATTTCGTCCTTCGACCTCTATGATAAGTTTCCACTTAAGTTATATCTTTTACATGGATGTATTTGGCATATTATAGATACAAGAATACAAAAGAGGATACCATATTCCTGACAAATAGTGTGAAATGCTTTGTGCTCTATCATTCTATCTTTTCATAATTTGATCCAACTGTTTGTACTCACACAGCATTATGTTTTTTGGACCTGATTGAGAGAACACAATTGTTTACAATATAATAAACCATCTAATATAAAGTTTTGAAAAGCTAGCTTGTGTAAAGCATAAAAGTTTCCTTAATTTGGAGAACGATTAGTTGCAATAAAAAGAAGATTTTAATATAAGACCATTCCCAACTGTGACGTATCTCTTTCTGCGTCAGTTGTGGCACCTCAGCGCCACATCAACACTTCCCAACAAACACACATGCCAATGTTGGTGTGTCATTGCACAAATATACTTCGCAAAACACGCACACACACAAAACACAAATGGGCCCCGCACCTCTCGTCCCTTGCTCGTCGACAAATCGATGGACACCAAACCAACACACCACCTACGAGGTGGTGCCATCGGTGTCACAAAGAACTTTATCACCAAGTATGATTTGCAAGCTTTCTAGTCAACTATTTATATGAAAAATATCTTTGTTTAACCAAACTTGTTTTGACATGATATTAGTTTTGGTTCAATAATTTGATAATGATTTCAGAATACACTTTCATTAATTAATATATGTTCCCAACATCAGTACGACTTACATTTTGATTATTAAAACAAGTAAGAAGTATGTCCAGCACGTTTTAAGTCGATAGTACTTGCTTTGTTACAGTTTAATTCTCGATTAAAAGCATTTTCATTACTCATACATCACTTATGCTTCTCCAATTATGAAAATATTAAACTAAATGACGTAATTTTAAATGATGTTGCATGTAAATTTACATGTGATACAACCTCATATTCACTCTCATCATTATATATTTGTAACTTTTTGTTATATACAATAAAAGAACAAGAATAAATTTGATCTCTTATCCTTTAGTTTGTTAGTCAACTGAAAATTAATTTCAAATAAAAAATGTTATACTTGAAAAATATTCTATACTAATGACATATAGCTCGAACAATTTATCTTTTTGCAAGATAGTGATAAAGATAAGCTGAAATATGAATTCATCCAAAATTTTAGTGACCCATTCAGAATTTTGTTAAAAGTAATTAAGATCTAGCTAAGAATAGTATTTGTGTATCTAAATGTAATTCTATCTAAATTGTCAGTAAAAAGAGTAAGAGTAATGCTATTGACCTATCAATGATGCCTAAATACATACTAGTACCTAATACATAAATCACTTTTTCTCTTTTTCTCTTTCACAAATCCCTCATTAGTAATGAGTTTTCTTTTGCACTTGTCATCCATATTGCAAGGATTTACGTCTAATTCTTTTAACATAACAAACAAAATATCTATAATTTACATGATTAATTTCACTAACATCCGTATACTATTTACACCATATTTTTTGTTAACATTAAAAACTTAAAATTATGTAACATGAATCATCATTCATCAACAATAAAAGAGATAATCAGATATTATGGTGTATAATGTATAGTATTGGTATAGAACAAGCGATGGAAATTTGTAATTGACGATGACTTTTAATTTATCAATGTTTATCTAACGTGGCATCAAAGGCAATGATTTTCAAGCATAACATATTGTTTTAAATACTTCTAAAATTACTCATTTTGTTAAATTTTTTCTTAAAATACCATGGTCATAAAGAAAATTCGAGTAATAAGCTTGTTTATGTTATTCGCTCTAGCAATATATTTAATAATCGTGAACGACTTGCCTTTCTTGACCCTGTCATCATCCATGTGAGGTTACTAATAAAGTCTGAGGTTTACATGTCTTGTCACGAAAGTTACTTATAAATTCTGAGATATACATGTCATGTCGAAAGGTAACTCATCGTATAAAATAGAAACAAATGTGTATAAATATTTTTAATATTCTCGTAATAATACATAATATATTGAAATGATGCATGTATTTACCCAAAATAACTTGCGTATATTGATAAGCACGTACGTAAATATATGGAGTAACGTATGTGGATAAGCACGTACGTACATTTATAATCATGTCTTAATTAATGCACAAATAACTTGCTTCCTCATGCTTGATGCATATGTATAAATACCCCATCTTCCTCAACTTTTACAGCATCCAAATCAAAAAGTAAAACCAAATTCTTTTTGTAATATCTACAATTTCTAGTCATGGGTTTTGTTCTACCTTTTTTCAACATTTTATTCGTGCTCATAAGTCATTCAATCTCTCATGCTGGTATGCATTATGTTTCTTGCTGATCTTCATTTTGATTCACTAATCTGCTTGTTGTTTGATACACACCGAATATTGCTAGCTAGATTAAACGCTTATCTCTTACATTTTTTTCATGACTTTAATCTTTTGTGTGTTTTGTTTGCTTTGATTTGATTCATAGATGGTGGTGCTGTTGGAGTAAACTATGGATTGATAGGAGACAACCTCCCTTCTCCAGCCCAAGCCATTAACCTCCTAAAATCCAATAATGTTGATCGAATTCGTATCTTTAGCCCTAACCATGACGTTCTTAATGCACTTCAAAACACAGGAATTCAAGTAATTATCGGAACATTCAATGATGATGTACCAAAACTTGCTAGTGATATCAATTTTGCTATAAATTGGGTGGAAACAAACATTGTCCCATACGCACAATCTATCACTTTTCGTTGCATATCCGTTGGTAACGAAATTATTCCGGGTGATCTAGCATCTAGTGTATTAGCAGCGATGGGAAGTCTTAATGCAGCTTTGCAATCCTTCAATCTTGGCAACATTCCAGTGAGTACCACTGTCGGGTTTGCCTTGCTAGCAAGTTCATATCCTCCGTCAAGTAGCGACTTTCTAAGTGACTATAAGGCAATGATGCAGGAGATTTCGGGCTACTTGAAAAGCCATGGTTTCCCCCTCTTGCTCACGGCATACCCCTATTTCGGGTATGCTAGTGATCCTAGTAACATCCAGGTATCATACGCGCTAATGAACTCTACAGAAACTTTTGTGACGGATGGAAGTTTAGAGTACAAGAATATGTTTGATGCAATGGTTGATTCGGTTTACTGGGCGTTGGAAAAGGTTGGTGCAGGAGGATTGGACGTTGTAGTTGTCGAGAG
Source organism: Artemisia annua (assembly GCA_014162995.1). Taxonomy (NCBI): domain Eukaryota; kingdom Viridiplantae; phylum Streptophyta; class Magnoliopsida; order Asterales; family Asteraceae; genus Artemisia; species Artemisia annua. The sequence goes on along the minus strand of LBNU01005820.1, from coordinate 24,687 downwards.
TGGGTGGCCTTCAAATGGAAATGGCGAATATACAACTCCCTGTCTAGCTCAAACCTACAATCAAAACTTTGTGAGACACATCAATTCGGGTGTAGGTACACCAAAGATACCCGAAAAGAGTGTAGAAACGTATTTGTTTGCTCTATTTAACGAGAATCAGAAGACTCCTGGAGTTGAGCAAAATTTTGGGTTGTTTTATCCTGATATGAGTGAAGTGTATCATATTGATTTTTAATTAGAGATTGGTGAAAATCGGAAGTTTAGTGTATGTTTAATAAATTGAAATTGTGTTTATGTTTAATAAAATGAAATTTTCATGTAACAATTAGTTTGCTCTTGTCTTTCTTCTTGTCACTTAAGATATGCAAAACATTGGATACATTGTGTTAAAAAAACTGTCAACTGACAAAAAGTTAAAAACATGATGTTTATTGCATGTAAAGCTCTTGCGGCTAACCAGAAAATAAGCAGATATGGTTCTACAAAAGTTGTGTCATGAACTCAACATTAGATCATGAAACTATCAAATATTTAACTAAAAATATTTAACCAGAAAATATTTAACTATCAAATATCAAAAAGAAGCAGGATGAGTGGTTAAGTAGATTGGAGATGGGGAAATGTAGCTAGATGGTAAGTGCTTTAATGGTGAATTGATGCTTGAATTGGCCTGTTGCAACAGTTATGTTGAAAGCCTGAAGTGATATGCTCTGTTCTGTCAGAGAAGTGTATGGTCAGATATAGTGAGATAGTAGTGTCTGATATCAGACAATAGAGTATAGTATGTGGTATTGTTTTCCAGTTCTGTATCAAGCTTGGGTACTGTTCAAATGCTTGTTTCTATTCTTATGAGTTGTACATTTGATGGAGATTAATGTAAATACATTCACCATTGCACCAAAAAAGATGTATAGCGTAAAAAAAAAAGCTTCTGCAATGTATATGGACCTCAATTGCATTGACAACATTGCTATATGCCTTATTGACACAGACACACAGTTATCCTTCCAAAATTTACAATACCACTGATTGGATACAAATGTATGATTACACGTCTATTCCCATGTTGACATGACATCCAGACTTGTATCCCCCATTTTATTGTCACATTTTGTGTGTCAAAGATGGGTAGTGAAGCAACTTGTGAAATTATGATCAGTCTATTTGATACATGGTCGAGTTGACGTGACATTAAGATTTATATCCGCCGTATCATTGGCACGATTAGTGTGTCAAATTCAATATGTTCGAGCGGGTCGGGTCATGCTTGGATGACATGAACCCTAATAAGTTTCCTAACCTTTCTAAAACAATTTGTGTGTCAAATACGATTGTAACAACTATGCCATTTCAATGATAGTCTTTTCTTTTGATTGAACTGATCTAAGAGGGTGTATCAGTGTATGCATTAGGAAATAACCCTCTAGATTGCTTTCGACCTGTTTGACCGTTTCATCAATTTTTATATGTGTTCTTGTTTGACCTGTTAGAGAAAAGAATAACCTGGATTGGGCCACATTTATGTAATATGAGTGCCATGTCAATAAACATGTACTGTAAAAGCAAGCATGCCTCTCCTCAACAATGATGTTAGATTTCAAACAGACATGAAGACAACGGCACCAGTGTCATGACGACCATCATATTGTTTGTTGAAATTGGAAAATCATTTCCAAAGTATAGGCTTTAATCTGTTTCAAACTTTGTTGCATTACTTTTAACACTGAGATGATGAAATGATTCACAGACCCGAAGCTCCCAAGTTTGTTGAGACTGCTTTTATGGGCTCAAAATCAACTTGACGAAAAGGTTGTTTATCCACGCATCACAGATCTTTTCACAGCTGCTCTTGAAGATCCGTCTGTTTAACTGAATTTGATTCGATTACATGTGAATTCCAGGTACGAATTAGCAAATCAAAAGCACGTGAAACAGAAACTGGGTGTTAGTGTTTGGGTTATAAAATGTTTTCATGATGTGCTGCAATCTGGATAATGTTTCCGTTGGAATCACAACTTAGTGGTCTGTGTTTTATAATGAAAGTTACAAAAATCTCTTGTTAAATAATGGCTTCAGAGTTTCAGTAGTTAACTTCCCGATATCTTATATCTAGTGTTTTGTAAATCTAGCAATGTTAGCTGCTCACGCAGTCGAGCTGATTGGGTAATAAGTCAATGCGTATAAGCTTCAGAGTTTCAGTAGTTAACTTCCCGATATCTTATATCTAGTGTTTTGTAAATCTAGCAATGTTAGCTGCTCACGCAGTCGAGCTGATTGGGTAATAAGTCAATGTGTATAATTTTCAGTGTGCGTCATTGGGACTGCCTGTGAAAATCTTACTATCAATTGTTTTTAGTCCCTTGAATACTCCGCACAAAAGTAATGAATATTATTACAATGGCCCTGGTTGGGTATGACAGGTTGATGATCTGACTTAGTAGCGACGTGTTTAGTCTTCATAATGTAGTTGCCTGATGAGGAGGGTACGTGAACTGGCAGGGGTGTGCATGATGCTAGGAATTGTGAGTTGTGCAAGATGAAACTACATGGTCCTAACAATGCACTTCCATAGGAGGTAAGGCATAAGGTTGGTTTCCTATTGGATTGATCTATGAGTGCTAATGATGCCTGTTAGTTTGTTAAGTCATGCCATTCTAAGTGAGGTTGTAGCTACTTGTCTATGCTTGATTTAACATCTATACAGGAAATGTAGTTAGTCTGAAGTGTCTTTCCAGTGGTGAGTAAGGGATAGCTATAACCCGCATGATGATGCCATCCAAATGGGTTCTATAGGTCACTCTGCTAGTTAGTAATCTATTAAGGATCCTTCGGTATGGAAATGTAGTCATGAGGTTATGGTTTGGTGAATTTTAAGGTGAATATGGCTGCTTGGGATAGTAGTTACAAAGCTGCTATACACTTTGTGTATGCTCTTTTGTAGTCTGTTTTATGATGGTTTTTCAGTCCTGTTGTTTTTGAATAAGGATTTTGGGTCTGTCCAAATTTCCTTCCTATTTGATGTAAAGTTGTTGAGTATTTTTAGCTGTGATGCATCCTTTTGGGGTGTGCAGTTGTGAGGTGACAAGGAAGAGATACTCGTGTCGCTTTCTTAAAGGTTCGGAGCTTTTTATGATAACCATCTCCAAATAAATACATTAGTTAGTTTTTCTTATTAAGGTCATGGCATTCAAAATTTTGAAATACATTTTATCCTTCGACCTCTTTGATAATTTTGATAAAACAAGAGAGAGGGAAAAACGGTTATATCATTGATTAAAATGAAAAGTTTACACTTGAGTGAGTTTATATACATGAACTGTAGTTGACTTTAGGAGTCAACTAACACTACAACTTTGACTGTAAAAGTCAACTATGCTAACAATGCTATAATACATAAAACTACATATTGTTACAAACATGTAGGCACTTGTAGTGATGAAGATAGTTTGTAGAGAGCACTGTGTTGATTATTCATCAACAATAAAAGAGATAATCAGATATTATGGTGTATAATGCATAGTATTGGTATAGAACAAGCGATGGAATTTTGTAATTGACGATGACTTTAATTTATCAATGTTTATCTAACGTGGCATCAAAGGCAATGATTTTCAAGCATAACATATTGTTTTAAATACTTCTAAAATTACTCATTTTGTTAAATTTTTTCTTAAAATACCATGGTCATAAAGAAAATTCGAGTAATAAGCTTGTTTATGTTATTCGCTCTAGCAATATATTTAATAATCGTGAACGACTTGCCTTTCTTGACCCTGTCATCATCCTTGTGAGGTTAGTGGTTACTAATAAAGTCTGAGGTTTACATGTCTTGTCACGAAAGTTACTTATAAATTCTGAGATTTACATGTCATGTCGAAAGGTAACTCATCGTATAAAATAGAAACTAATGTGTATAAATATTTTCATTATTCTCATAATAATACATAATATATTGAAATGATGCATGTATTTATTACCCAAAATAACTTGCGAATATTGATAAGCACGTACGTAAATATATGGAGTAACATATGTAGATAAGCACGTACGTACATTTATAATCATGTCTTAATTAATGCACAAATAACTTGCTTCCTCATGCTTGATGCATATGTATAAATACCCCATCTTCCTCAACTTTTACAGCATCCAAATCAAAAAGTAAAACCAAATTCTTTTTGTAATATCTACAATTTCTAGTCATGGGTTTTGTTCTACCTTTTTTCAGCATTTTATTCCTGCTCATAAGTCATTCAATCTCTCATGCTGGTATGCATTATGTTTCTTGTTGATCTTCATTTTGATTCAATACTAATCTTCTTGTTGTTTGATACACGCCGAATATTGCTAGCTAGATTAAACGCTTATTTCTTACATATTTTTTATGGCTTTAATCTTTTGTGTGTTTTGTTTGCTTTGATTTGATTCATAGATGGTGGTGCTGTTGGAGTAAACTATGGATTGATAGGAGACAACCTCCCTTCTCCGGCCCAAGCCATTAACATCCTAAAATCCAATAATGTTGATCGAATTCGTATCTTTAGCCCTAACCATGACGTTCTTAATGCACTTCAAAACACAGGAATTCAAGTAATTATCGGAACATTCAATGATGATGTACCAAAACTTGCTAGTGATATCAATTTTGCTATAAATTGGGTGGAAACAAACATTGTCCCATATGCACAATCTATCACTTTTCGTTGCATATCCGTTGGTAACGAAATTATTCCGGGTGATCTAGCATCTAGTGTATTAGCAGCGATGGGAAGTCTTAATGCAGCTTTGCAATCCTTCAATCTTGGCAACATTCCGGTGAGTACCACTGTCGGGTTTGCCTTGCTAGCAAGTTCATATCCTCCGTCAAGTAGCGACTTTCTAAGTGACTATAAGGCAATGATGCAGGAGATTTCGGGCTACTTGAAAAGCCATGGTTTCCCCCTCTTGCTCACGGCATACCCCTATTTCGGGTATGCTAGTGATCCTAGTAACATCCAGGTATCATACGCGCTAATGAACTCTACAGAAACTTTTGTGACGGATGGAAGTTTAGAGTACAAGAATATGTTTGATGCAATGGTTGATTCGGTTTATTGGGCGTTGGAAAAGGTTGGTGCAGGAGGATTGGACGTTGTAGTTGTCGAGAGTGGGTGGCCTTCAAATGGAAATGGCGAATATACAACTCCCTGTCTAGCTCAAACCTACAATCAAAACCTTGTGAGACACATGAATTCGGATGTAGGTACACCAAAGATACCCGGAAAGAGTGTAGAAACGTATTTGTTTGCTCTATTTAACGAAAATCAGAAGACTCCTGGAGTTGAGCAAAATTTTGGGCTGTTTTATCCTGATATGAGTGAAGTGTATCATATTGATTTGTAATTAGAGATGGGTGAAAATCATAACTTTATTTTATGTTTAATAAAATGAAATTGTCATGTAACAGTTAGTTTGCTCGTCTTTCTTCTTGTCACTCAAGATATGCAAAAACATTGGATACATTGTGTTAAAAAACCAACCAACTGACAAAAAGTTAAAAACATGATGTTTATTGCATGTAAAAGCAGATATAGTTCTACAAAAGTTGTGTCATAAACTCAACATTAGATCATGAAACTATCAAATATTTAACTAAAAAAGGTATAGCGTAAATAAAAAGCTTCTGCAATGTATATGGACCTCAACTGCATTTACAACATTGCTATAGGCCTTATTGACACAGTTTGTGAATAAATCACTTCTGGCATTTGAATATAAAGTTGACACTTGCATTTTGTTGGCTCTTAGGATCTGATATTGTGTTTCTTGTGTCCTATATAAGTCGTTAGATGCTAGGGATTAGCAATATAATTAAAAACTCACTTGGATGCCACCTGAAGGACACCTTGACTCATATATGAAGGTCCATGATCAACAGCGGAACTATGTAGGGGCAGGGAAGGGTCCCGGCCCCCCCAAATTTGTAGCACCTAGTGTAAATATTATAGGTTTTANTTTGTAATATTTAAGAGAGTCGGCTAGGCTTTTTAGGGCCTTTTTTTCCCGTTGTCGTTTGTGTAGTCTGATGGTTATGATTGATAGGGTGTCTCTTTATGCAACTTGACCCGAAGCTGCTTCAAACCCATTCAACATCTTGATCACATCCACGGTATCATCAAGGTAGTATTTTGCCATGTTGGCTTTTGGCCAACAGTACATGCAAATACTTCTGCTATCCCGTATAATGCCGGGTTCACCACTGAACTTGATATCTTTTCAAACATGTCCTCATCAAACCGATTGAAGGTAAGATATGCAGGCATAAACATTGGCAAATTTAATGTAAGAAAGAATGCCAGGCAAATCAACCATCTCCATAAGAATCAATTGCAGACAAATCAACCATCTCCATTAATATGCACATAATTGTGTAGTTACAACATCATCTTTTATTTGTTGTTCTTAAGATGGACGTGTAAACTCGGTTTAGGTTGCCAGTTATCAACTTTTAGAAACTGATCTTATTAGGAAAATCTTTTGATCAAATAGTTATTAGTTTCCAAACATAATGTATTAGGTTGGATTTGCTTACGTAAATAATGTAGAGTGACATTTACGCTAGACAAATATAATATGTCAGAAATTAATCTAGACCAAGTTGTTTATGATACAAATGTATTCCATTAAAACTGAAATTTTCCACCTTATCTAATGAACCGACTCATCAGGATGAATAATTGTTCAACTTTTAGCATAAAGTCTATAATTATTTACTGTCTATTTATTCATTTAAACCTTTTGCGTTTAGCTTGCCATAAACTTGTGTTCATTTTTTGTTAGCAGATTCTAAATACCATGTTCATCGACTAACATGAAATCCAAAGGCTTCCCCTCAGTTTGCATACTTGCAGTGAGACTTTCCACCATTACTCCTTTGCTCACACCCTGTAAATTAACAATAATTGATTAACCCAAAAAAAAAAAAATAATAATAATAAATTCGGCCCCCCCCAAAAAAAATGTTCAAGTTCCGCCACTGTGACCTTGATAGTAGGTTTGATGATGGATCGAAATACATAATTGTTTATTGTGGATCAAAACGTGTTGGCATCAACATCTTCCGTCCGTTTATATATTTATAAGTTAATACTTGATATATTTGATAGGATTACGAAACTGCTATCAGATGAACCACCAGTTTATCTAAAAAGCACTTTAGAAGGTCGTGAACTCTCTAAGTTTACTGTGGGTACTTTTAATACTTGATATATTATTGACGTAAGGTTCTCTTGATCCAAATTGATTCTTATGATAGAAATTGGTTCAAAATTTTCACCTTCACAAGATACTGATCAAATTTCTGATGTTAAAAGTTCAGCATATGTTAAACAACAATTAGAGATAAAGGTTATGGAATATACTCAGTGATATAGAGATAAAGGCGTGAGCTCTAGAGAATCTAAGTTGGGAAAACTCAATGGTGCCCGCTTAAACGTTTTCTTTCTTTGGTAAAATATACACAACATATCTTTTCATAGTCATCAGCAGATTAAATATGAGAATGGCATGAATTATAGGATCTTTTGCAGAAAATTGTTTCATATATACTGCAAATAGGATACTTTTGGGTTATATGTTGCAAATGAGTACGGAGTATAATTGGTATTTTGTGTTTGAAGAACCCTCTGGATGACTTTCGATCTGTTTGACCTTTTTATAGTTTTTTTATAGTTTTATTTTTTTTTCTATATTCGTGTTTGACACGTTAGAGGAAGAAAACCCGATTTGGGCCACATTTAAGTAACTTGGTCAAATTGCTACGTTATCTGTTTTAAAATATTGTCGACTTGTTGAATGTTTGCACATGTGTCGTAAAGAATTGAAAACAAAATTACAGTGCCATGTCAATAAAAATGTATGACTGGCATGAAGAGAGTTCCACCAGTGCTTAGAAATCATATTGTTTGTTGAAATCGGAAAATCATGTTCTGTTCTAATATAGGTTTATCCATGTTAAAACTTCGGATTACTTATAACACTGACATGATGAAATGACTAACAGACCAGAAGCTCCCAAGTTTGTTGAGAATGCTTTTATGGGCTCAAAATCAGCTTGACGAAAAGGCAGTTTATCCACGCATCACAGATCTTTTCACAGCTGCTCTTGAAGATCCGTCTGTTTAACTGAATTTGATTCGATTACATGTGAATTCCAGGTACTAATTAGCAAATCAAAAGCACAAGAAACAGAAACTGTGTGGTAGTGTTTGGGTTATAAAATGTTTTCATGGTGTGTTGCAATCTGGATAATGTTTTCGTTGGAATTACAATTCTTAGTGTTTTGTGTTTTAAAATGAAAGTTGCAAAAATCTCTAGTTAAAATAAAGCCTCCAGAGTTTCAGTAGTTAACTTCCCGATATCTTGTATCTAGTGTTTTGTAAAGCTAGCAATGTTAGCTGCTCACGCGATCGAGCTGATTGGGGTAATAAGTCAATGTGTATAATTTTCAGTGTGCGTCATTGGGACTGCCTGTGAAAATCTTACTATCAATTTTTTTTAGTCCCTTGAATACTCCGCACAAAAGTAATGAATATTATTACAATGGCCCTGGTTGGGTATGACAGGTTGATGATCTGACTTAGTAGCGACGTGTTTAGTCTTCATAATGTAGTTGCCTGATGAGGAGGGTACGTGAACTGGCAGGGGTGTGCATGATGCTAGGAATTGTGAGTTGTGCAAGATGAAACTATATGGTCCTAACAATGCACTTCCATAGGAGGTAAGGCATAAGGTTGGTTTCCTATTGGATTGATCTATGAGTGCTAATGATGCCTGTTGGTTTGTTAACTCATGCCATTCTAAGTGAGGTTGTAGCTACTTGTCTATGCTTGATTTAACATCTATACAGGAAATGTAGTTAGTCTGAAGTGTCTTTCCAGTGGTGAGTAAGGGATAGCTATAACCCGCATGATGATGCCATCCAAATGGGTTCTATAGGTCACTCTGCTAGTTAGTGATCTATTAAGGATCCTTCGGTATGGAAATGTAATCCTGAGGTTATGGTTTGGTGAATTTTAAGGTAAATATGGGCTGCTTGGGATAGTAGTTACAGAGCTGCTATATAGTTTGTGTATGCTCTTTTGTGATGGTTTTTCAGTCCTGTTGTTTTTGAATAAGGATTTTGGGTCTGTCCAAATTTCCTTCCTATTTGATGTAAAATTGTTGAGTATTTTTAGCTGTGATGCATCCTTTTGGGGTGTGCGGTTGTGAGGTGACAAGGAAGAGAGACTCGTGTCGCTTTCTTAAAGGTTCGGGGCTTTTTGTGATAACCATCTCCAAATCAATACATTAGTTAGTTTTCTTATTACGGTCATGGCATTCAAAATTTTGAAATACACTTAAGTTATATTTTTACATGGATGCATTTGGCATATTATAGATACAAGAATACAAAAGAGGATACCATATTCCTGACAAATATAGTGAAATGCTTTGTGCTCTATCTATCATTCTATCTATTCATAATTTGATCCAACTGTTTGTACTCGCACAGCATCATTTTTGTTGGACATGATTCAGATAACACAATTGTTACCAATGTAATAATTGTTACCCCAATGTAATAAACTATCTAATATAAAGTTTTGGAACGCTAGTTTGTGTAAAGCATAAAAGTTTTCCTCAAGTTTGGAGAACCATTAGTTGCAATAAAAATATTTTAATATAAGACAACTCTCAACCGTGACGTGTCTCTTTCTGTGTCAGTTATGACACATCAGCGCCACATCAACATTTCCCAACACTTACACAAAACACAAATGGGCCCCGCACTTCTCGTCCCTTGCTTGTAGCCAAATCGATGAACACCAAACCGACGCACCACCTACGAGGTGGTGCCATCGGTGTCACAAAGAACTTTAGCGCCGAGGATGATTTGCAAGCTTTCTAGTTACAACTATTTATATAAAAAATATCTTTGTTTAACCAAACTTGTTTTGACATGATATTAGTTTTGGTTCAATAATTTGATAATGATTTCAGAATACACTTTCACCCATTAATACACGAGCTATATGTTCCTAATATTTGTACGACTTACATTTTGATTCTTAAGACAAGTAAGAAGTATGGTCCAGCACGTTTTAAGTCGATAGTACTTGCTTTGTTACAGTTTACAGGAGACAAAACAGTAATGGCATCACTTTAAACATGAGTACTATTTAAAAGCAACACCTTTTATCATAAACTTAACAGAAGACAACCCTATAACGAGTACAAATTAAGGTCTCACTTTAACAGCACTTCATTTAATTACCACAAAATTAAATGACTTGTACAACCATACTCTTATTCATTGGTAATTAATTTTAGTCGATGTTATGGTCACGTTCAAAACTTGTTGTAGCATTCAAGGGTATTGATTGTATAGTACATTTAAATGCTGAATTAATCATGCAAGTATAATTGAATGAAAATCTATATTTTGATATGCAGATGCATCATTATCATGAAATAATGCATTCAAACTCCACATGATCAAATAAACATAAGTGTTTAGTTAGAAATCTTAGAGTGACTAAAAGGCGTAATCATTAGGCATAGTTCATTAAACGGTTTAATTTGGGAAAGTGGCGAAAATTAATAGTATAGCTTAAACATAGTTTCAACAAGTTCCACCTCCCATGGCGAAAATTAATAGTATAGCTTAAACATAGTTTCAACAATTTCCACCTCCCATAAATCCTAAAACAGGATTTGGTATTGTTGTTGTATAGTTTGAACAATTGCTAGTTGCTACCACGAATTTTGTGCCAGAAATGTAGATTACTTGCTTGTTGTAGAAGTTTAGAGCACAATGTGTCCTAACATGTTAAAACCTTTTTTTTTTTTTTTTGGTCACGCGCCACCTCTACGCACGTTTGTATACCAACACTTGGCTCAACGGCGTTTGATTGGGGGCGGTGTGGTAACACCGGTTTAACACTAAGGCACGTAGGATTTGGAGTCTTAACATGTTAAGATACCCAACTAGAAAATTTCACAAATCAAGTCAATCCAAAATGTATACATGATGTTAGCCGTACAAGTATACAACTGTTTTTTCTAGTACTCCAATAAAACCTTGATCACTTCTACACTGTTTTAGCAACGTAATTTCAACCAAGGGACTTGAGGTGCAAATTAGAGAACAACAAGGTAAGATATATCTATCTATTAACTTTTGGTGTAAATTGCAAATAACTAAAAAAATTATACTTGCAAAAAAGTTCATTCATCTTTCCGTTACACAGAATATTAAACCGGGTCGAACCGATTCTTTCTAGCCAATGGCCCAAAACCACATTAACAAAAACCTAAGTTAACAAGTAGTAAAAAGCTAAAAAAAAAACCTTAGAAAAGTGCTAAATAACACTATGAAAATCCGACCCGAATAACATAATGCAACTTGTGCTTGAAGAATGTGACACTAGAAAGACCCAACCCAAATAACATAGACCCATGTAGTAGTAGTAGTTGTTGTTGTTGTGGTACTTGAAGAATGTGATTCTTGTTGTTGCTTTGTCAAGGGTATTTTTGTAATTTTGTGAGGCTCCACCACATGAAAGAAATAATGGTCATGATGATGTTGATCATGTGTGCCATCATCAAAGTTGAGAGCATAGCTTGAAGGGTCATATTGAAAGTTGAATTGTTTCTTGGTACCACCATATAAGGCAACAAAGAATGTGTGTTTGTTCTTGACTGCTTTTTTCATGGCTGCTCTCATTCTCCAAAACAAGCTTCTACATTGCTTCTTTGAGCAAGTGTTCATCCACTCCAATCTTTCCATAACTCCCATTTTCTTGCTCTTTGATGAATCTTGATCACTACCCACTACAAGAAATTTGAGGTTGAATAGCAAGGAATAGTAGTTTGCTAGGATGCTCACTTCAAGAAGCTTAAGATTTAGCACATGCCTAGAAGTAGATTGGTTTGGTAAAGTCAAGAGTATTGTGTTTGTGTTTGTATGTGAGAGAGAAAGTGGCCTAGCTACTTTGACTACCAACTTCAAATTTAGCAGAAATACAATACCAACTTCAAGAAACTAGGTTAGTGTTGTAAAATAGCAATTGCAAGAATCTTTGAAGTTGTGATGAAGGAAATTAAGAAAGATTTATATGATGCTTGAAAATGAAGCAGAAAACAAAGAGGAGTGTTAGAGAATACTCATTTTTCAAGAGTCTTGAAAAGTAGCATATATAGAATATCAAGATTCTATAAATAAATCACACATGATGAACTTTGGAACTTTAATATAGGGATCACAAGAGAGGGTTAAGATCTCTTTTGTACAAGGGTTGGATTGGGGTTTGGGAGAGTACAAATGGATATATGGATATATAAAGTAAAAAAGAAAATAAATACTTTGTTATTTTTCAGAAAGTATTTTTAGGTGTTTTATAGAGGAAGCTATCTCACTTTGAGCTACAGTGTAATTTACACTCTTCCCCTAAAAAGCCTCTGAATGCTTTTGTACTTCCTGTGATCCCAAAAGAAAAATAAATTCAAACTTTGGTTGAACACATCGAAAAAGAACGTTAATAATTGTATGATTTTTTCAAAATTGTGACAATTAAACTTTTTAATCTAAAATGATATTTGGTTCTGAAATTATTGTTTAAAAATACATCAAAAAATTATGACCAATACATTTTTCAACTAACCAAATATAATCCTCACCAGTCGGTTGAGACAAGAAATGACTACTATTTTGCAACGTCTGAAAAAGAAAATAAAGACTATAATTTAAAAGCCAATGAAATAATATATACTTTACTTCCAATTTTTATGCGGTAAATATAATTGGATGACTAAAGAACATAATATAATTAAACTTACCCGCTAGCATTGTAGTTGCAAACTGCAAGATTTGGTTTTTTTACAATTAGTCATGTAATTTAGTAATTCTTCTTTCATTTATGCTATAACTCATGTTAAAATAGTGATTCTTAGCTATTGATAATGCTCAATAAAACTTAATAACTTCATACATTATGGCTTAATTATAACTTTTAAATCATAATCTTCATCTCCCTATTATTAAAAGTATAGATTTTTTCTTAATTCGTGTATACTAGTAAAGATGATATAAGATGGCTTGCATTAACTAAGATTATAAACATATATGAAGTTATACACGATAATCCGACATTATTCTTCAGTAAGAGCATCAGGGTCAGTTAGTGTTATCCGACGGTGTTATAGCAAAAAGTGTTGTCACTTTAGTTTTTTTTCCTTATTACTCAACCTAAAAACATCCTTCCTCATCACTCTAGTTATAACTCAAGGTCTGTATCGATTAGTATCATAGGTCACTAACGAGCCCTATGACTTACTATACCGTGTGCTCTAATTGTATTATTCATGTTATTATATGTGGTAATCCAATTATAGTGAAGGTTCAAGTTATTCGGGTACATGTTCTGGTTAACTCGAATAAGTTGTATTATAACATAACTTAAGAAAACTAAGTACGTAAAACTAAAAAACGAAAGAAATATATAGAGAAAGTTAACTAAATCACTTAGCAGGTTATCTTGGTTAACCCAAGAGTAAAGATCTCACCCCAAATCAAACCCTTATAATAGTATGAGTTATTCGGAGATTAACTTAAATAACTGGAATAATGTTTTTTTAACTCGCATAACGTGACCCGAATAAGTTTATTTGAGTCCGGGTAAAGTCAGAGTTACGCAACTTCGGGTATTTTTTACAAGATTATGCGTGATTTTTACCTTGGTAACATCCGGTCTTAGACTTCTCACGTTACTCAAATTAGAAGGCAAGAAAAAGAAAAGAAATACAGTAATTTGCATGAAACAAAAATGTTGAATTTAGTGATTGGTTTAAGTTGAATAATTAAACCATGATTTTGACGGAATTTAATAAAAACTTGAGAGATAATAAATGACATCGGAAGGCTGGAATTCCATTAACAAGAAAACATGCAATGGGAAGTGAGCCTAGGACCATAGGTATAGGTGGTTGTGTCTCTGTCTAACTGTGTGTTCTGGTCCTGTGGGACATCTCTTTCTTTGCATTCTCTCACTCCCCCCCTTTTTTATCACCTCTTTTCCCTCCTTTGCATCTTTCCTTTTTCTCTATATTTTATACAGTAATCTTTTTTTATTATTTATTTTTTTTATTTTTTCTATATAGCCTTTTCTCTTCCCTCCTAAGAACACTCTGTACCAGGGAACAAATGATGGGTCGGTCTATCCATATGGAACGCGTCCCCTCCCGTGACTCCCTAGGAATACGGCCCCCTTCTCTTTTTTGCTCGATTCGATCAGCCAAGCAACTGAACGGTTGCATTTAGTTTGTGTGTATATATATATATATATATATATATATTTATTTTATTTTTTGTGAGTTATGTTTTTTGTTATAACTGGGATCGCCTTACTATGAGATTAAAGTTATGTGTTCACCTTGCGTCACCATTACGACTAGTCTAAAAACAAACATAAGGCTGTGTATAGTAAGGACTGTCAAAAGGCCAACATCTCTACTGTTACATTAACTTTCTCTATCCTGTACTACTTTAAGACTAACTTAGTATAACAAGGAAACCGAAAACACAACTGAAAATACTCTAAAAAAAACAATTAATAATACATCCACACACACAACCATCCTCCATAAGTCGGTCGCTTTTGCGATCGATTCACTTATTTCATCCTTGTGGGATGTGTCCTCATAGCCAAAATGTAATAGGTGAGAACTCTTGGACTAATCGAGTTAGGGAGATCGACTAAGTGTTGACCTCCTTACTACACATAGTCTACGTCCCAACTATGTTTTTTAATGTTATGAAAACCGGGTTTTTAATCGACCCAGTCGAGTCACTGGGTTACCGGTTCAACTGGTTTAACCACCTGGTCAACCCGGTTTTCTGTAAAAAAAAAAACAAAAAAAAAAAAACACTAGCCGGGTTTCGAAACCAGGTTGACCCGGGTCACTTAAAAACCGACGGGTCGCCCGGTTTGATATGACATGTTTTTTTCTCGGAACCGGTTCAACCGGTTAACCGTAAAACCGGGTTTTAAAACATTTATGTTTTTAGTTGATAATTATAAATTACAAGTGAGTATGGCATATTGATCAATCAATTTCAAGAAGTTGGGTTGTTTTTAAGCTAAACAGGTTTTGTCATGCAACAAATGGTATCATTGGGATTCCTTGTTATATCTTCCTTTTTGTCTTGATGGCTTTTTCATTATTCTTTATAGTCCCTCATTCTGTCCCACTCTCAAGCCCCTTTCACTTTCTCTTTTGTAGGTCCCCTTTCTTCTACATGGTTACATCGCTGGTCCATTCTTTTGTTTTAATGGGTTCTTTATCTTTTGTTGGATATTAATTAGGTTGTAATGTGATAGAGATGGATCATGCTTACCCACCAAACTCTTTATGGCATATCCAACTTTGCCCCTTTCAGTAAATCTTCTCCTTAAACAACATATTTTTTGGAATATGATCTTTGTTCTTGGTATGTAACCGCAAGAGTACGTCTTCTGTTTTCAAGATAATGGTTCCAACCTACTTTGAAAGTATGTAAGGTGAAGTGGTGAGCTGAGAACTCATTTCCTAAGACGAAATGAATTCTTGAAAAAAAAAAAAAAAAAAAAAAAAAAAAAAAAACTTATTTGCTACAAGATTAAGAAAAGAAGAAGACATATTTAACATAGCGCGCTCTTTCTCATGTTTGGTCTGGTTTATTAGACAGAACCAAGTAAATCAATCGGGCGCATTTAAGGAAAACTAAACAAGATCGGAAACACAAATTTTTTAGACCAAGTGCATTTACAAAAAATGAAGATTTTTACAAAACTTAACACCACACCGCAAAAGTTTATAGGCATCTCATGACCCCTAGGACCAACACTGGTTCCCGTCACAGTTTACTAACCCGCACATGGGATGACCTCAAAATGTAAAATTTTTTATATAATTACATAAACGAATGAAAGTTTATGTGTACATGATACAAATTTCATCTTGCAATGTGAAATATTACGTATGATATACACACAATCTTTCGAAAGGTGACCGGTGGCATTTGTTCAACACTTTTAATGATAACTAACAGAGTTCAGATCAATGATTCATGATTAGATTTTACTCTGCTCTTCAAGGTGGTCTTGTTTAATGCAAAAACAAGACTTCAGTTTAATAATTCATGATGATGATTTTGTTGTACTTTTAGTAGTCTTGTTTATTACAAAAAACAACTTATTATGGCAATGATGATTGATGAATCTAGGAGATACTCGAGTGCTGTCAAATGTCACTCTCATATATACATTTTAATTTCTGATCAATCTCGTATTTTTTCTGATTAATAATGATCATTGTGTGAGAGTAGGGAATGCAACAAATGAATTAAACTCTCATCTTATATACTAGTAATAAGCATGAGATGAACTCAAATTTATCTTGAACCGAATTTGAGCTTCTCTAATGAAGGCTCGCCAACGTACCTCGCATTGGCGGAGACAAGGAGGGGTCACTCGGGTCACGTGTCCCTAGCGAAAAATATTATAATGTAAATTTTTTAAAATATTTGGATTTTTTTAGTAGTTTGTCTCCTTATAGTTTTCAAAAATTATTAAAGTATGACTCCTCGAGCAAAAATTTTCTGGCTCCACCCTTGCAATTTTTTTTTTTTTTTTTTTTTTCTTTTTTCTTTTGTGTTTTTCACTTTTGTTTTAGCTTCATTTTCTATTTTACTTGGATAAAAATATTGATAATAAGTATACAAACAAAATAAGTATATTGAATACTGGTATGACATACTATACAAACATTTCACATAACAACATTCATACTGTATGTGATTTTAAGTGCTCCTCAAATAAGGGCGCAACGTGCACCACGGCAACACTATAACCAAAAGACCATGTAGCATCGGCAACACTCTAGCCGATCAAGTTAAAGCGAGAGAATAAGTGTGTGTTGCAAACGTTTAGGTAAATTTCTAAACATGAAAAGTTGGTTGAAGCCTTTTGATATCGACTAGGTAAAAAGCTTGAAGTGAGCTAAGCTTTAATGAGCCTCATCTTCAAACCAAAAACTTGATTTGGTTTACAAGCTTAAATTAAATGTGCTTATATATATGTAATTATACATCGTACATGTATACGTCGTTATGTATATTTGTATATAAACAAGCTTTAAATTAAATAAAGGAGCACAATTTTATTATACTGTAGTTAACAAAGTGAGCTTGATTCGGCTATATTGCGTTGAAGTCTATTTTAATATCAAACTGAGCTGGAGCTAAACCTGAGCTTGTAAGACATGTCTTCAGACGAGTTCGAGCTATAAGCATAAGGCTTGTAAGATATGTCCTCACACGAGGTCAAGCTTGTAACGTATACATGTAAGTAAATGGATGTGACGTAAAAAACATATAATAAATGCTAATATGAAACTATTGATATCATTAAGAAAGTCTCTTAACATGTTAGCCATAACATCACGTGGAGTGTCTGTGTTTAAGAGGTGTTTCTTAGATTGGTGGTAGTAATGCAAATGAGTTTGAGCTTCTCTCATGAAAGCTCGCCGAGCTTGAGCAAAGCATGATAAAAATC
>LBNU01005818.1:18136-39754 GCA_014162995.1 Artemisia annua | reverse complement strand
ATGAAGTGTGTTTTACCATCTTACTTATAATCGAACTCTATCATTTTTCGTTCTTCGCGGATTTCTAATTCGCGAAAGCCTAGCTAGGGAAAACAAGCTAGGGCTCAACACGCCCGGTCAAGTCAGAATTTTTATTCCTACTCTTACCATTAGGAAAGTCAACATGGTGTCAAAACTTATTCTATTTTTGTATTTTTGAAAATTTTCTCATTTTTTTGTGTTTTTTTGTTTAAAAGTTTTCAAATTTTTTTGGAAGAACGGGGTTGCGTGAGTAACGGTAAAAATGCAAGGTAAAAATCGAATCGAAAGATTCACCCCCCCAGACTAAAGTGAAACATTGTCCTCAATGTTTTGAAAGTAAGGGTAACCTACGAGTATCTAAGGCCATTTATTAAGTATGCCAATTAGATAAACGTTAGTCGAAACGATAAGGATATGAGAAGCATCGAAAAATGAGACTCGAGTGAAGGAAGAGCAGCATGACGAGCACGAGAGTCTTCATTTTCGAGCAACCTAGACATAAAACACAAGCACAAAACACAAGAAATGGGAAGAGTGGACCCTTCTCATGGTTATTTATTAGTAAAAACTAAAAAGAAAGCGGTAAAAGGATAAGCATGGGGTGCCTCCCACGAAGCGCTTGTTTTTGTTTTCCGAGTCGCCTAGCTTGACTCGGTCCCTAAATTTAGTCATTCGAAGGGAAAGTTTGGATATCCGGGACTACCTGGGGTGGTATGTCCTTTCCAAAATAATGCTTAAGTCTATGTCCATTCACCTTAAAATTCGGCCCATTTTCTTGAGAAAGCTCGATAGTACCATATGGAAAAACTTGGGCTACGGTAAATGGGCCAGACCAACGGGATTTTAATTTTCCAGAAAAAATCTTTAATCTTGAGTTAAAAAGTAAGACTCGATCTCCAATATTGAAAATACGGTTTTTAATTTTCGAGTCATGAATACGTTTAGTCTTTTCTTTATAAATCAAAGCGTTTTCATAAGCTTGATCTCTTAGTTCGTTCAACTCATTCAATTGAATTTTTCTATGATCTCCCGCAGTCTTGAGGTCGAAGTTGCAATGTTTTAACGCCCAGTAGGCCTTATGCTCGAGCTCGATGGGGGNGACTTCAATATCTTTAACTTTGAAAAGCTTCTTTCTGCGGACGCTACCGTGACCGGAATGGTTAACAATATCTTGTATGCAAGTAAAACATTTGGGAACATATCCATTTTCTTTGTAAACTCCATAATTTGAATGGATGTCCAAGGTGTTTCTCCCTCGTATGCTCCATTAGGCAACATGTCCTGCAAAATTTGCAACTCCATAAACAAATCATTCCCGTCAATATCACAATCTTTATCATTTGTCAAAGCAGATTCAAGATTCGAACAACATTCTTTCAAGTTCTTATCATCTAAATAAGCCAATTTTGACGCATTAAACATGAAACCAAAGATATTTTCAAAATATTTCATTTGCTCAAATCTGCTATTTAATTGTGTAAGAGCCATATCAACTAAAACAAGAAAATAATCGGTTCTAAAATTCTCTTTAGCAGATTGTTGTTCTCTTTCAGTATTTGGAATCTCATCAAAATGTTTTTTCCTACAAGGAGCACGTTTTATAGGAAACTCGGGTTCAACTCCAATGGTTTCTGCAATTTGTTCAGCTTGTAAAATAGCATTTTCAAACCCACTTTCTCTATAGTTTTTAAAATAACTAATCAGTCCATCCAAATTTTTTATTGCAACATCAATAAGCATATCTTTAGACTGTAACTTCTTACTAACTAAATTAATTCTAAATAAAATATCATACCAAATAACCAAACTTAGAACAAATTCAAAACTTGAAAATTCACCATTTACCAATGATAGAGCATCTCTACATAATTTTGCATCATCACTTACTTTAGCTAACTTGTTTAGAGCTTCTTTTATTTGAGAAAGTTGAGTTTTTATAGCTTTAACACTTTCTATACGACTTTCCCATCGAGTAGCACACAATGATTTTAAAGTTAATTCATCCACATACTCGTGTAAAACACTCCACCGTTTTGTAGAACTAGAAAAGACAGTATATATTGTTTGACATGTTCCAAAAAAGAGCTTTGCTTTTTCACAAGAATTTGCCATATCACATAATACTAAATTAAGACAATGACAACCACATGGCATATAAAAAGCTCTTGGGTTTATATCAAGTAATCTTTTTTGAACACCTTGATGTTTACCCTTCATATTTGACCCATTATCGTACCCTTGTCCTCTAATATATTTAATATCTAAATCAAGATCTTTCAAAACATCTTGTAGCACATTAAAAAGACCTAAACCTGATGTATCTTCTACGACCAAAAACTCTAAGAAAAACTCTTCTACCTTTATAGGAGAACTTGATACATCAACACATCTAATAATTAAAGTCATTTGTTCTTGACGACTTACATCGGGAGTGCAATCGAGAATTACAGAATAATATTTTGCCTCTTTTATTTTTTTAATTATTTCTGATTTTATCTCGGATGCCAACATCTCAATTAACTCATTCTGAATTTTATGACTTAGATAATGATAATGAGTTTCTTTGTCTTTAATTCTGCGAAAGTGTTCTTTCATGACGGGATCAAACTCAGCAATCATTTGCATTATGCCTAAAAAGTTCCCATTAGATTTTGTATAGAGTTTTTCATTTGAACCACGAAAAGGCACGTCATATTCTGCTAGACATTTCACAAGAGCAATTATTCTAATTAAAACTTCCTTCCAATGAATGGTATCTTTTTTTATAAGTTCTTGTAACTCTTTATCAATTGTTTGATTCGTACTTAACCTCACCCGCAACTCAGACATAGTTCTTAAATTAATCATATGCTCAGAACTATTTTCATGGAACTTTAAAGTATTGCTAAGATGTTTCCAATCATTTATTCCTTCACTTGCTAATTGACTTCTAGATCTAGCAATTTTAAATAACTTACAACAAAAACAAAATACTTTATCAAGCTCTTTCGAGTAAATCAACCATTTTCTATCATAAGAATCGCCATTTCGTAACTTACGTGCATAATGTTCACTAGAGAAGTGTCTACCAAATTTATCTTTTGGATAATTTATATTAGTTTCTCTAACGACTCCTTTGCTTACAAGTAACTCTTTTAAATTTGAATCTAAACCATCCCAAACTCTTACATCAAAAATATTGTGATTAACTCCATTAACATAGCAATTTTGAGGACTTTCGTTATTTTCTTCAATGGGATTTTCATTATCTTCGCTAACATTAACCTCATCATCGTCTAGATTTTCATTATCATCGTTTGCGTTAACCTCATCATTTTCTAGGTTTTCATTGTTTATAGGATTTTCTTTATCATCATTGCCGTTAACCTCGTCATTTTCTAGGTTTTCATTGTTTATAGGATTTTCATTATCTATATTAACGTTAACCTTGTCATTATTTTGTGCAACACTATTATTACTCTTTTTCGTTTTGATTACAAACCCATCCATAGAACCGTGTAGAGCTCGCTCAGATTCTTGTTGATTTTTTTTTCGTTTTCTATTTTGGGCACCTGACGGTTGTGAACGACGCAACATGATAATCTCGAATGTAAATTTATCAAAGCAAGAGTAATAAGTAATTAAGTATGGAACAATATCACCTGAGAAGAGACAAAAAGATGATCGCTTGGTTCGTTCGATGCCTTGATTATTTCGAATTCGACTTTTATTTTATTTTTTTCGTTAGAAACTTTGATTGCCTGATGCTCGATGAATGATGAAGAGAATAAAAAACAAACTCTTGAAAAGTTCGAAACTTCGAATGTGAATAAGCGAATAACTGATGAGATGTTAAACAAATAATAGTAACTGATGCGTGATATGCGATATTCCCTAGTCCTACGTCTTTATGGTTTTGAATAAGTCAAATGTCAAATTAGTAAATTACGTTATTAATTATGAGTTACTAAAGTTGAATGTGAAATTGAATAACTTGTGTGACACCCCTAATTCACAGCCCATACAAAATGAGACTAGTATAAGCAAAGATGGACTAGTAAAATGATGCCCCCTCTCTTGGGCTGCCCTTGGGCTGTCGCCCTTAAGGCCCATAGCCAAATCCGGGCCTGATTATTAAATAACACTTGGTCAATAATCTCATGCTTCAATCGACCTTCAATCCATAAAGAAAAGGTCACGACTTTACTTTTTCCTTCCATTCCAAAGGTAAGAATATCCTTAAATTATACCACTACATCTATTTAAATACGATACGGAGTATTACATAAAGTCATAAACATATGACCAAATTCCGCACGATCTATTTAACTACGGTTTTAAGATATTTTGTATTTGATATTCCGCACGATCTATTTAACTACGGTTTTAGGATATCTTTTAAATATTAAGAAGATTTTATGTAAATCTTTTAAACTTGGTAAACACGATTTTACCTATAGCCGCACTAAGTCCGCACGATCGGACCTACTTTATCTTTTAGCCGTGCACAACGCAGTTATGATAAATCTACCCGTGTTAGGCCGTGCGTTCGGACATCTTCGCAGATTGGCGCCATGGGCGCACTGTCACATACAGGCACCACGATGCCAGTCAATCGCCATGAGCGCACGAGACAAAAAGCCGTTGTCATCTGCGGTCATCCACAAACGTTAGAGTCTATGTGGTCACGATACATCCATCTGCATCGATACGTGCAATTGAAACTATTAGTCGCGGTTACGGTGTGTCCATCCGCGCCATTGTTTTTATTATAATAATAATAATAAAAAAAATAATAATAATAATAATAAAGAGATCAATCAATCGCCATGAGCGTACTGCGTTCGCAGATTAGCTACGTGTTACTTCTCTTATATAGTTTGTAAAACCTCACGATAGGTGTAATTCACACTACTACTTTTATGTGTTAACTATATATGCTATGTGCTATATATTGCTTCGCGCTAATCTTTTACTTCATTAGGTTTTATATGTTGCGATTCGCGGCATATACTTTTAATATTTGCATTAAGTGTTTTTCAGGATTTGCATAACTAAGTTCAATGCTCCTACAAGAGTAGCACCATCAAACTTGGGGGGCTACCAGGGTATATAATACCACTGTTTCCGTACAAGTCACACATGCATATTTGGAAGCAGATGGTACGTAAGAGGTATTGCAAGCCCAGTACAAAGACGGATTTAAATATTCACACCATCTTGCCGCAGGGGAGACGTCCTCTGTCGGTTGTAAAGACGAATGTAATGTTCGCGCACGGCGCGCACCTCTGTCGTGCACAGCGCGCATCCTTGTCGCGCACAGCGCGCATTTCTTCCACAGAAGCACGTCTTCTGTCGCACCATGCTGCATCGCTACTGGCACGAAAGGTACGCCCTTGCCCAGGATGCGGCATACGAGATCCACCTTCACCATTGTGAGACAATAACAATCGCAATCCCAGTGCACACTGTCGCATGTGGGCTGCGCAGTATGATCCGTCCCATGTGCACACAAGTTGCGCACACATGGGCCATGCCGTCATGGTTGATTGGGCCTACGCGGCCATGAACAGAACTTAAGTCTAGCATAACATAGCCATGCACTATGTTACACTAGACTTGGGGGGCTTGTGGACGTATGGTCCGGACTGGGCCAGGCCCGGCAGACAGCGGCCCACTCTACGCCTAAACCCTAATCCATGCCCTATAAATATAGGGCTGGAATTCCCTTCACAACAGAACATAACAGGTTACCCTAAACCTAACTATTATATGCTACATCGCGTCGACACTAACTTGACCGTCGGAGGTGGATCCCGAGGATACGGCCTCGGGTCCACTCCTAACGGGTTCTCTTTGTAGAACAGGTCTACTCAGGGCTCGAGAAGACGATTAACGGCCTAAGGAGAGTCGTCGAATCCAGTCCGCGCCAGATTATGTATCAACACACCCATTTGCACATATTCGTCAAGCATATCAGGATTCACTCCGTATGCCAATTGACGAATTGAGGAAGTAATTTTTTTCAATGGAGAAATACCAAGTAAGCCCATACAACTAGGAGTTTGTTGGAAATAAGGTAAATGATCGGTTACCTCTCGAACTATTCGTGTGAATAGTCTTCGGCTCATTCGGAAACGATCATGGAATGCTTCATCGCCGTATGTTGGGTTAGCGCAGAAGTAAGCAGTTACTAAACGGTCATGAGCACCCACACGATCCCTAGTAAGTTGGTTTCATGTTTGTTTAGGTTGTGACGCTTGATAAGCCTTCCAACAATCTTCCGCAAACATCAAAAACTCGGTACTAACTTCATTTTCATCATCCGAATCGGCAAAAAATATCTCGTAAGAATTCATGGTGTGGGAGAATATATGTAGATTTTTTGAAATGAGATTGTGTGAATTGAAGTGTGTTTATGTTGTGTATTTATAGGGTAGTTTAAAAGATTTTTTTTTGGTTACAAACGGCTACATTCAAACGTATATATTTTTTGGTTTTTTGTTCCAAACGGCTAGTAAAAATTAAAGACATTTAATATGGATCAGAAAGTAAGAAACAATTGAAATCTCACTCGGTCTTATACACGACCGTTTTCGCTGCAAAAGTGTGTCCAAGTCGGTCGCGACCAACATGCCACAGCAATGTCGACCGACTCCAAAATGGTCGACCGAGTCGGTCTCGGTCGTTACTGTGGGTAGCCTAACAATGGGTGTACCATCCGCATGGAGAACTATTCGCCCCAGATGGAAACCCATGTCGCATGATTTTACTTTGAGCAAAACCTTATGGTTCATATCAGTGATCACAACGTTTCCACCTGAGTTTAGATCAACTATGAGATCAAATGGATATGGGGCCATAAACTGAGATCCTATCACATTAACTGGTTGAGCCATTTATTGTTTAACTAAGACAAAATCCTGTTATTTTAGTGTAGGAAATTGAGTAAGGCTTGTATTTAAAACAAAGAGTAATGTCATTTTTCGTCCCTGTGGTTTGCCGGGTCAATCAAGAATCGTCCCTGCCGTTAATTTTCTTCGGGTTTGGTCCCCATGGTTTACAACCCATACGGGTTTGGTCCCTTGACCAAATTGACTGTTATGCTGAAGGGTAATTGTGTCTTTTCACCAACCCACCATCACCTCCAGCCACACACACCTTATCTCTATATTTTTTTTCTTCATACACAAATAAAACTAAAACACATCCTCNACAACCCATACGGGTTTGGTCCCTTGACCAAATTGACTGTTATGCTGAAGGGTAATTGTGTCTTTTCACCAACCCACCATCACCTCCAGCCACACACACCTTATCTCTATATTTTTTTTCTTCATACACAAATAAAACTAAAACACATCGTCTTCACTAATTATCTCTATCCAACTCCGGCCACCACCACAGTTGACAACCACCACCAAACCACCACAGTTGGCGACCACAACGACATCACCACTAAACCATCAATACAAACACCCCTTGCCACAAAATCACCACCAGCTGTCGACTGCCACCACCATCCCACCAGCACCAACTGTCGACTGCCACCAACATCCCACGATCACCTCCATCAACATAACCATCAACAACTAACACTTTCAACCCACCAAAATCACTAAGAAAGTGTCTTTTTAAAAGTCTTCATTTGTTTGAGGTATGAAAATGAAGGTTGTGGGTGGGTGTTTGGTGGTGGCAGTGTGGGTGGAGGTTTGGTGTTGAGCACTGTAAGGCGGGGAAGATGGGTGGAGCGATTGTGATAATGAGGAAGATGGTGGAGGGTGGAGTTGAGCCAATTTCGGATTGTTGGCTGTTCATTGATTGATCAAGTGTTTAAGATCTTTGTGTGATGATTTTGAGTGGTGAATTTTGTAGATCTATTTTTTAGATTGTGTGTGTGATGATAATGTTTTGGTTTTCTGATTTTTTATTTTTATTTTTTGTATGAAATTTTTGGTTTTCATTGTTTTGGAGTTTTTGGTTTTGATTCTTGAAGATGGAGATGAAGATGAAGATCAGGAAAGTGGTTTTGATGAGTTATGAAATCTGTTTTCATGAAGATGGGGTTAAAGTTATTTAATAATAATAATAATAATAATAATAATAATAATAATAATAATAATAATAATAATAATAATAATAATAATAATAAGGGTGTTTTTGTCATTTTGCTTCATCAAACAAGTATTTTAACGGTCAACTGACGGATAAGTTGGTCAAGGGACCAAACCCGTATGGGTTGTAAACCATGGGGACCAAACCCGAAGAAAATTAACGGCAGGGACGATTCTTGATTGACCCGGCAAACCACAAGGACGAAAAATGACATTAACTCTAAAACAAATGCTTTGTGTACTTATTGGGTACGGAATTGATACTTGTCAACTTTGTAAGAATTGTACAAGGTTGTTATTTCAGGCTGTATTTTGTTGACCAACAAACCACAACAGAAAAGATATTGAAGATGTTATTTAAGTTTCTAAGAAAGTTCATGCTTTTCGTTATTACGAGTTATGTTCGGCAAAGATAGCGGTGGCAAAAAGTAAATAAAAAGTTTGATAATATAGTTCGGTAACTGTATTTATTAGTTCATGTAAATGCTAAATTGCTAATAGAAGTAGCATTTTTTAACTTGATACCTTGTATACAAAAGCTACCGTAGACACGAGTTGCATTTAAAACACTCACAAAAGCTCACTGTCAAAACTCAAACATCATATATAGAAGTGCTTAATTGCTAATGTTTAATATTTTTGGGCTAACGTGAAGAGTTTGAAAAACAAAAACAAAACAATAATAAAATAAATNTTTTTTTTTTTTTTTTTTTTTTTTTTTTTTTTTTTTTTTTTTTTTTTTTTTACTATACATTTTCATACATAAACTAGAAAAATACTTAACACTTAAACACAAACTTAATATTAATACTTAAATATTTAAACACAAATTAAACCTAAAACACAAACTACAACAAACATTAAACATAAAATACAATTAACTACGATAATTAAACATAAAACTACGAATCAGTAAAACGAATCATCCGAGACATAGCCCTCGTGACTCGAAGCACTCGAATCGTCATCACTCGTTGACACACGGGGCAATCCATGTGCGATTCGATATGCACAACGAGCGTTTCTTCGAGCCTGTTTAGCTAACCAGTACTCCTCACGAGCTCTTGCCTCTTCTTCTTCCTCTGCTTGAACCTTCAAAATCATCTTTGGTCAATGGAAAAAGAAAGCATTCTAGCTAACGTATGGCTTTCTGCTAGCGAATGTTTGGACCTAAGGGTTGAACGTTCTTTTTGGAACGCCGTTACGACAAGGTTCAACAACCAGACTAATGGAGAGCACCGTACTAAAACTAGCCTTATGTATCAATGGAAAAAAATCAACCTAGAATGTCTTAGGTACAATGCTATTTACAAAGAGTTGGTGCGTACAGGTGAAGACCCTTGTCTCAGCAATGCAAACCGAATTTATTTTGAACGCTATGGGAAAGGGATATACTATCAACATGTGTGGTTCATTCTGAGAAACAAACATGCATGGGAAGCACACCAGCCGTAATGGTGTTTATGTTAAGAATGTTCCGTATCGTGTTTTATGTTATGTATTTCCGTATCGTGTTTTATGTTCGTATCGTTTCGTTTATGTAATGTTTCCGTTTTATTAATAAAATTTGTGTTTGTGTTAAAAATGGATTTTTTTATTTAAAAAAAATTAATAATAATGATGATGCAATATGGGTCATGAGTGTGGGGAGAGAGGTGAAAATGGGTTGAAGAGAGAGAAAGCTGAGGTGGCAACCGGAATGAGTGTGAGGTCACGACTGTGCCTAGCCTAAGCACACAATCCTCCATTATTATTCACCGGTTTATTAAACATGTAAGTTAATCATTAGAGTTTTAGTATATATATATGTGCCACTCTCAACTGTAAAAAATCAATCGAATCCTCTTTAACATAGCACTTTTGTTTAGACGAATCGTCAGTTTGATATTTCTTCTACCTAAAATCCCAATTTACATGTTGAGCTGAGCACATTAAGAGAGAATATTTCTTCTACCTAATATACATGACTAATAACAAGGTAAACGCATTGAATGTAAAACAGCATTCATCCGAAAGTTTAATGGTGCTTCTAAACCTACTATCAAGACATCTTGATGTTTCAAATCATGAGGTAAAGCCTCTAGGCAACTTGATTTCAATGAGGCAGCCTGATGTCAACAGCAAGATATAAGTAGTCAATATATCGATTTTTCAGACACATGAAAATCCTACAGTGGCCTTTGGTATCCCTCAAGGAATTACTATGGGTATAAGTTTGAGATATTAAAGGAATGACAATGAGTGTGAATATCCAAAACCATGAACTATGCCTATTTTCATGGGTATCAAATCACTATCGAACCCATACCTCCAACCCAAACCCAACCCCTCCAAGCAAACACACCCTAAATTCAATAACGAAAAGATGTAACTTATAAGTGCCGACTTAACTATCTGATGTTATCCCCGTTTATAGCAGGCTAGTAACAAGATACGCCATGCTACTTTTTATATCATCATGCCTTTAAACTAAAATTATATATAGTTGCTAACTACAAGGCGTACACAAACTGAGATTGACTAGTAGGGGAGTTCAAATGGGAATCTCTAATGTCGATCTACAGTGAAACAAACAAAAAACGCTTGACAGGTTGAAAACTTAAACAATTCATGAATAAATTTTTAAGTGGTAGAGAGAAAGTATTACCAATATCCTCGATATCTTTACGTATCGATTTGAGTTCCATTTTAATGGACTGCATATCCATCTGTGTCGAAGACGCTTCTTCTTTGTTTCCTCTCTTTCTTTTATCCTTTTTTTGGGAGTTTAATCTGGTTGACAATGAGATACAAAAGCATAAACATTTTGTTGCAAAAATATATACTAGTAACTAATAAGAACATTCAAAAAAACACATAAGTCTGTCTTTGAATACACAAAACTAATAATCAAGTGCAACAAATAACTCCTAAATTCATATTGAAACCAAATTAAATTAAAAAAAAAAAGAAGAAATCGTAATAGCTACTGCAATATTTTGAGAATTAAATGATTTCAAATTTATTTACAAAAAATTTTTTTATTGTTTAACAAATACTGGTGAATTCGATTATAAGCAGAGGCGGAGTATGGAATGCTACTGTAATATTTTGAGCTGTGAGAATGATGATGTTAATCAGATGGGCTGATGGAAAATTTTAAATTGGGTTTACAAAATGCTACTAATTAAATCCAGTAGAGAAAACCATAATGGCAAGACACCAAAAGGCAAAAGCCACCGCTTTGCAAGTTCTAAACTAATTAAACTTTAAATGATTTCGCTTAATTTTATAAGATGTTGTGCACAGTTGGCGGTTATAGGTGTGTTATCTACCTGTCATATAGCTTTTATCTTCCAATAACACAAAACTAAAACATACCCTCTCAATAATTTTAGTATAACACACGGAAAAAAAAAAAAAAAAAAAAAAAAAAAAAAAAAAAAAAAAAAAAAAAAAAACCCTACTCACATCACATTTACACTCTAAAAGAAAAAGCAAAAAGATGTGTAACTTTCGTTATGCAAAGGGCGGTGGCCCTATAAAATGTGGGTAGTGGTGCGGTTATAACGTGGATTTGGTATTGTAGGCACTGATTTTTGTCTATAACGAAGCTATACTTTGTTGCACTTTTACTCTAAGGGTACTTCGAAGGTCCACCTCGCATGATAAAAAATTGCCATTTGGTTTAATCCGGGTATCCACGCACTTCACGACATTATCATAAGTTTCCTCGATGACCAGGGAAAATAAAATTCATCTTTAATGAAATTTGGTGATGTGTTTTGTATTTGCCCAAATGGATCAGCGGATTTCTCACATATTTTTTACGCAGATCAAAAGTCCAAATTAAAACCCTTTTACGAATTAGCTTTAAAGTTTAATCAAACTTCAAAGTCCTTCTTGATTTTTTTGTTGTAATTCTCTCTTTCTTTAAACTGAAATAACATTACTTCACATGTCTCAAAATAACGGACCATGAAAACAACGATGCACGGTTCTAAGAAAATTCTTATAACAAAAGCCCTTAGAAAATTCTGTTTGGACATAAAGAGTCTCTTCTTGACCTCACATCAAAAGCACTTTAAAAAGAACAAATCCATGAATTGTTTATTAACATATTATTGGAAAATTCTTAATTCGGTATTTTCATTATGAAAAACAAACAAACAAACAAACAAACAAAAAAAACAAAAAAAAGTGAGCTAACTTGTAGGATAATAGATTTGAATAAGGTAACCGAGATGCATGTGACTACATTAAGTTTATACGTATTAGATACGATGTGTTTGCAAGGAAACTTCGGTGATTAAACAACATGTTTGTTTAAATAAGATATTGTAAGATGTCGATAAAAAAGATTTCACAGTAGTTGACTTTATAATAAGTATGAAAATGAGCCATTTTCCTAATTACTGTAATAGATTAACTACCCTATAATTATGCCATGTTATCTAATAATGACTATTCTAATCTGAGGTATAGTTGACAATCACATCTTGGACATTGAGGAATTGGTCTTCAAGTTATTACTTTCGAAAGAGACAAACTACAAAGACTTAAGTAAAAATCAATCCAAGTCTACCAGAGAAGTTTATGCATGCGTGTGTCTATATATAGTACATATTTAGCAGAGGCTAAATCCCAATATTGTATGTTTAGTGACAGATGATGAGCTTTAAGAGTTTTACATTCATCGTGATTGTGCTTATCATCTCTTTTACAGGGATACTTCTGCAGGCACGCGCAAGAAAAGTGGTTAACGCACCACCCCCATTCGAGGTTCCTGTTTGGGGCGGTAGTTGGAAGTGTTGGGGTAATGGCCGTAAATGCCGCAAATAGAAACGGTGTTTCCACTCTAAAAACTCTTAAAATCTGATTTATGTTTCTTAAAAATATAAATTTGAGCACTTAATTATTTTTCTTCCAAATAGTACACCACTACTACCAGAAAGAAGGGCGGTGGAGGATAACGGGGATACTTAAGGTCATGTTAATGACCACTTCGTAGCTTACATCAAGAAAATATGTCTTTTTTAGAAATTAAATGTAAAACGATACTTTAGCTATTTATGTTTCCAGTTTCAATCAGCATGGTTGTTCGATTATCACTGTAATTTAGTAATGGTCATCTTCATCTTCGAATTTATCAATGCATGTTTATTTCCTTTGACATCAACTTTACATTTTCGACCATTATTCTTCATTCCTAAGTTTTCTACTGAAAAAAAAAATAAAATAAAAATAAAATTAAAAAAAATAAAAAAACCCCGGATATCAATGTGGTCAACTTTTTGCATTGCTTTTTTTGCTAGTAAGTTATTGATGTATTTGGTGAATGCGTTCCAAATCGAATACATTCAAAAATGAGACGCTTCTTCTGTGTTTCCTCTCTTTCTTTTATCCATTTTTTAATCTGGTTGACAATGAGATACAAAAGCATAAACATTTTGTTGCAAAAATATACTCATAACTAATAAGAACATTCAAAAAACACATTAAGTCTAATTTTGAATACACAAAACTAATAAACAAGTGCAACAAATAACTGAAGGTCCGCACAAAATTCATATTGAAACCAAATTAATTTCGCTTTCAACAAGAACTTTGTTTTGACATCATAAAGAAAACTTCCGAACTCGATACATTTCCGAACTTATTAGGGTTTGGTAGACACAAGATTTACCGTTGGGCTCAACCTCGTAAATTAAAGAGCTAAAGGATTGGAACACCAACAAATTAATGGGTCGTATAAGGGTTGATTTATAAGTTATAACTAGTCAAATACAACAATACCCAACCCAGTTGGAGCGAGGATGACTAATCAAATAAGATAAATGAATTCACCCTTAACCTGGCATAACAATACTTATTGTTACATTAAAAAAAAAATGATTTTACTAAACATAGCCCTACACTCTATTCTTGAGTTTTTATTTGGAGAGAAAATAAAATAAGAGGAGAGGAAATGACAAAATATTTGTGTTCCCGAGTTTCTTTTGGAGAGAGAGAAGAGAAACGGGGAGGAAATTATGCCAAATTTCTGCTCCAAATCTTCTTCCTAAATTGGGATGATTTGGAGAGAAAATGTTTTTTTTTTTTTTTTTTTTTTTTTTTTTTTTTTTTTTTTTTTTAATTTATTTTATTTATTTATTATTTTTTTTTTTTTGCATAATTTTGATTAAATCTATCCCTTTTTTTTTCGGACTTGGGAACACAAAACAAAATGCCAATTTCTCTCCTCTTCTTTTCCTCGGTTTTTACCTCTCCATTTCTCTTCTTTCCTTTTACATTCCAGAACAACAGTGTAAGTGCTATGAAACAAAAATGTGCATAACTGGCGTACATTAGAGTCGGTCAGTTATCATTAGAGGTATGAGCAGTTTAATGGGTGTCAACAATGCTTAGCAATTCCAAAACAAAAACAAAAATAAAAAAATAAATGGACACCAAATTCATAGATAGCTACAGCTAAGAATTAAAAGATTTTCACCAATTTATTTTTTACAAAAAATGTATTGTTGGGTTTAACAAATTACCGGTGAATTCGATTATAACCAGAGGCGGAGTATAAATGTAATATTTTGAGCTGTTGAGGACTGATGATGTTAACCAGACACTTATTATAGATTGGGTTTAATGTTTGGAACCTACTTTTTTGAGCTGATTGGAAAATTTTAAAGTGGCTACAGAATCGCTACTTATTAAATCCAATAGAGAAAGACAATAATATTACGGTAAGCACACCAAAGATCCTTTGGGTCCTTTCTCTATTAAAATAATCAAGTTTGTGTTTGGGCTTGTTAGGATGGTATTTGTTCCTGTTGGGTCCTGTTCTCTTTAATTAGCTTGCTTTTTAATAGATGAGGGGATGTTCTATTGTATTTTCCTTCCGAGCTTTTTATCATTGTTGCTTTAAAAAAAAAAAAAAACGCCACAACTTTGTACGTCTAAATTAAATTTTAATAAATTTCGCTTAATTTATTAAGAGGTTAGGGCAACTTGGCGGTTATAGGTGTTGTTATCTATCATCCGTCAGCTTTTACCCTTAAACATTTTCTATAACATAAAACCAAAACATACGCCTCTCAATGATATTCGTATAACAACACACAACAAAAAAAAACCCCACTCACATCATTTTACACCAAAAGAAAAATGACAAAAAAAAAAAAAAAAAAAGAAGGATGTGTAACTTCGTAATGAAATGGCGGAGACCCTTATACTTGTGGTAATCGGTGCAGTTATAACTTGGATTGACTGTTATCGGCGCTGATTTTTGCCTATAACGTAGCTATACTTTGTTGCACCTTGCGTATTTCAAAAGTCCACCTCGCACAATAAAAAAAATTTGTCATATGGTTTAATCCGGGGTATCCGCGTACTTCATGTCATTATCATAAGTTTTCTCGATGACCCGAGAAAACAAAATTATCTTTAATTATAGAAATTTTGTGATGTGTTTTGTATTGGCACAAATGCATCAGCGGATTTCTCACATATTTTTTTTACACAGATCAAAAGTCCAAATTAAAACCCTCTTACAATTTAGCTTTAAACGTTCAAAGCCCTTCTTGATTTTTTGTTGTAATTCTCTCTTTCTTTTAAACTTAAATATAACATAACTCAAAATAACGGACCATGAAAACAACGATGCACGGTTCTAAGAAAATTCTTATAACAAAAGCTATCAGAAAATTCTGTTTAGACATAAAGCGTCTCTTCTCGACCTCACATTATTGAAAGCACTCTAAAAAGAACTAATCCATGAATTGTTTATTACTCCGTATTAGAAATAATATCTTTTAGCAAGCTTATGATACTTGAGGGTTTATTGTGTAAATATTTTTAGCCTATTTCTACTAATGCTAACTTTTGTCCAAGTTTGTTATGTTTTGTATTGTGCAGGGTTTAATGTGAAAGTTGTGGGTTATATATACATCTCATCCGAGCTAGGGTTTCATTTCATTTAAGCCTTATCTTCTTTCACAGTTTTCACCTACAAAGTTTCTCTCTAACAATTTGTTCATCTGGTTGTATCTGGGTTTCTGGGTAGTTTCAGTATTGGTTTAGATCATCTTGATCTTTGTTTAGGTTTGGTATATTGTTCTAGTGAGTGTGTTCTTGTAACTGTTGCACCTTTGTAGAGGGACAACAGATTGTTTCTTTGTATTGTATTGGTTAGCACCTGTGTTAGGGACTAATCTTCTGTGTTTATTGTTATAATAAAAGTAATCACCAGTGGGGTGGTTAGTTGGGTGATTAGATCTGTGTTTTGATACCATTTTTACATGGTATCAGAGCCAGGTTCTAACCAGGTTGGTTTTCTGAGTGGTTCTTGATCTAATCGGTTTTTAGGGTTTTTTCTTGAAACCCTAATTTTTGGGGGTTTTTGTTCTCGGTTGAATTGGAAGCAATTGGTGGTGTTTTCTTGAAGAATCAACTTTCAATTGTTGATTCTTGGGTTTCATTTCTCGAAACCCTAATTTGGAAATTTGGGGGTTTCTTGGAATCTTGTTGATTACTGATTCTGGGTTGGTTCTTGGATCAATTACTCTAGACTAAGTGAATCTAGAGTGGTTGATTGGTTCTCCGCTGCATCTTTTCATAAGCAATGTAAGTTCTTGATTCTCCTTTAAGAATAACTGGGTTTTAGTTAAGTGGGTGCAAACGAGTTGGCTAACATCTTGATCTGCCACCATAGAGTGGTACGAAAACCTACTCTGGTCAGCTCTAGTTCACTTGGCTAGGCCTAAGTTAGTTCTTAGGTGTGTGTTTAGATTGGAGGAGGTTAGGATTTGGGATTGTTGGAGGTTGAGTTTTGGTGGAAGTTGGTTGGTTATCTGTTTGTTTGTTTTGTTTTCTCTGATTTGTTTGGATATTAGTTTTGTTTTATCTGCTTGGTTACTGGTTTGTTTGTTTAGTTTTCTTTGTTTATGTTTGGTTGTTAGTACTAGTTTGTTTGGTTAGTTGTTATCTGTTTCTTTTGCTTGTTGCTATTTGTTCTTTATCTTGTTCTGTTCATAATGGCTATTATGATTAGTAGTTTGGATAAGAGTAATCCTCTGCATCTTCATCCTAATGATTCTAATTGTGCTTCTATTTTTAGTATCAAACTGTCTGGTGTTGAGAATTATAGAGTTTGGTCTTGTGCTATTAAATTGGCTATGCAAATTAAAAACAAGATGGGTTTTCTTGATGGTAGTTGTTCTAGGACTGATTATGCTGCTAGTCCTTTGTTAGAATCTCAATGGGATAGATGTAATGCTGTTGTTCTTAATTGGATTCTTAGTTCTTTATCTCAAGATGTGTATCTTGGTCATGTTTTCTCTGATAATGCTTCTACTGTTTGGAAAGAATTGAAAGATACTTATGATAGGATTGATGGCTCTGTGGTGTTTAATCTGTTACAAAAAATTAATACTTTTAAACAAGGTGGATTGCATGTATCTGAATACTTTCATAAGTTGAGCTCTCTTTGGAGAGAATTTGATATTCTTACTAAATTGCCTGATTGTACTTGTGAGGCTAGAACTGAGTTGAATGATCATGCTAAGTTGTTAAAACTTATGCAATTCTTAATGGGCCTTGATGACATTTATCAGCCTATTAGGAGTGGTATCTTGACCAGGGAAATCCTTCCTGAGGTTAAAGATGCCTTTGTCATCATCTCTAGGGAAGAATCCCACAGAGGGATTCCTACTACTTCTGCTAAAACTGATAAGCCTCAGATTTCTGCTTTTATGTCTAGATCCAATGGTAATAATGCTAATAGAAGAAATTCTAATAATAATTGGTCTGGTAACAATTCTAGTAACAATAATAGAGGCAATTATGATAGTTTGTTGTGTAAACACTGTGGTTTGAAAGGACATACTATTGACAGATGTTTTGAACTTATTGGTTATCCTCCTGGTTTTAAGAAAAACCCTAATCTTAAGCCTGTTTCTGGTTTTAATAAAAATAATAATGCTGAGATTAAAGGTTCTTCTGATATAAATGGTGATGTCAAAACTGGTAGTACTGTGTCTTTCACTAATGAACAGGTTTTGAAGCTTATGAGTTTGTTGAATGATAAGCCTGGTACTTCTGCTCATGCTACCATGGCAGGTAGTGCCTCATGCTCCTTTTTTAATTGCAATGTGTTTTTCAATCAACATTTTTACAAGTTTTTCTGTGCTAATGTTAAAATTGGAAAGGTCAATTATCATTTGGGTTGGATAATTGATTCTGGGGCTAATCAGCATATGACCAATTGTACTGATAATATGTTTTGTGTTGTTGATGTTTCTGATTTACATCTTACTGTTGGTCATCCTAATGGTACTATGGCTAATATCACTCATGTTGGAAATTTGAGATTGAATGATAGAGTGGTTTTATTTGATGTTTTGGTTGTGCCTGAATACTCTGTTAGTTTGTTATCTGTTCATAAGTTGATTAAAGATACTAAACTTACTGTTGGTTTTGATGAAACTACCTGTTACATTCAGGATTTGAAAAAGGAGAGTGTTCTGGGGACTGGTAGTGAATTTGGTGGCTTGTATATCTTTGATAATAAACCTACTTGTCTTGCTGTTTCTAATCAGAGTGAGTTTCTTGTGTGTCATGTGTCTAAGGAGGTTTGGCATAATAGGTTGGGTCACCCTGCTAATCAGGTTTTGAAATTGTTAAAAGGTTCTCTTAACTTGACTAATATCAATCATGAAAGTCCTTGTGAAGTTTGCCATAAGGCTAAACAAAGCAGGGAGTCTTTTCCTTTAAGTGAACATAAGTCAACTGTTTTTGGTCAACTTATACATCTTGATGTATGGGGGCCTTATAAAGTGATTAGCAGGGAGGGTTTTAGGTACTTTCTGACCATTGTTGATGATTATAGTAGGTCTGTGTGGGTGTATATGCTTAAAACTAAAGATGAGGTTTTCTCAATGTTTGTGAACTTTTATAACTTGGTTTTGACACAATTTGATAAGAAAATTAAGGTCATAAGATATGATAATGGTACTGAATTTGTGAATCATAAAATGACTGATTTTCTTAATTCCATGGGTATTGTTCATCAAACTACTTGTGCATATACTCCACAACAGAATAGAATAGCTGAATGGAAACCTAGACATCTTTTGAATGTTGCTAGAAGTCTTATGTATCAGCGAGGGATTCCTCTTGTGTTTTGGTCTGAGTGTATTTTAACTGCCACCTACTTGATTAACAGGCTTCCTTCCTCTGTTTTGAATGGAAAGTCACCCTTTTCTTTAGTATATGGTAAGGAACCTAATCTGTCTCACCTGAGGAGTTTTGGATGTTTGTGTTTTGCTGCTATTTTAAAAGGAAATGATAAATTTTCTGAAAAATCTGAAAAATGTATTTTAATAGGTTATGCTAGTGGAAAAAGGGCTTATAAGTTGTTAAGCCTTGAAAACAGATCTGTTTTGTATAGCAGAGATGTTAAGTTTTATGAAACAGTTTTCCCTTTCAAAATGAGTCAAAATCTTTTTGCTGAAACAATGTCTGAGATAACTAGTTTGAACTTTTTTGATCATTTTGATGAAGATTCTGAGTCTAAAAACACATCTAAAGCTCCAGTCCCAACTCCCAATGATGATACTCATGAAGGAAGTACATCTGTTGGTAGAGAAGGTGGACTTCATCAACCAGAAGGGGTTGTGAGCTCNGAATCTCAATGGGATAGATGTAATGCTGTTGTTCTTAATTGGATTCTTACTTCTTTATCTCAAGATGTGTATCTTGGTCATGTTTTCTCTGATAATGCTTCTAATGTTTGGAAAGAACTGAAAGATACTTATGATAGGATTGATGACTCTGTGGTGTTTAATATGTTACAGAAAATTAATACTTTTAAACAAGGTGGATTGCCTGTATCTGAATACTTTCATAAGTTGAGTTCTCTTTGGAGAGAATTTGATATTCTTACTAAACTGCCTGATTGTACTTGTGAGGCTAGAACTGAGTTGAATGATCATGCTAAGTTGTTAAAACTTATGCAATTCTTAATGGGTCTTGATGACATTATCAGCCTATTAGGAGTGGTATCTTAACCAGGGAAACCCTTCCTGAGGTTAAAGATGCCTTTGTCATCATCTCTAGGGAAGAATCCCACAGAGGGATTCCTACTACTTCTGCTAAAACTGATAAGCCTCAGATTTCTGCTTTTGTGTCTAGATCCAATGGTAATAATGCTAATAGAAGAAATTATAATAATAATTGGTCTGGTAACAATTCTAATAGCAATAATAGAGGCAATTATGATAGTTTGTTGTGTAAACATTGTGGTTTGAAAGGACATACTATTGACAGATGTTTTGAACTTGTTGGTTATCCTCCTGGTTTTAAGAAAAACCCTAATCTTAAGCCTGTTTCTGGTTTTAATAAAAATAATAATGCTGAGATTAAAGGTTCTTCTGATATAAATGGTGATGTCAAAACTGGTAGTACTGTGTCTTTCACTAATGAACAGGTTTTGAAGCTTATGAGTTTGTTGAATGATAAGCCTGGTACTTCTGCTCATGCTACCATGGCAGGTAGTGCCTCATGCTCCTTTTTTAATTGCAATGTGTTTTTCAATCAACATTTTTACAAGTTTTTCTGTGCTAATGTTAAAATTGGAAAGGTCAATTATCATTTGGGTTGGATAATTGATTCTGGGGCTAATCAGCATATGACCAATTGTACTGATAATATGTTTTGTGTTGTTGATGTTTCTGATTTACATCTTACTGTTGGTCATCCTAATGGTACTATGGCTAATATAACTCATGTTGGAAATTTGAGATTGAATGATAGAGTGGTTTTATTTGATGTTTTGGTTGTGCCTGAATACTCTGTTAGTTTGTTATCTGTTCATAAGTTGATTAAAGATACTAAACTTACTGTTGGTTTTGATGAAACTACCTGTTACATTCAGGATTTGAAAAAGGAGAGTGTTCTGGGGACTGGTAGTGAATTTGGTGGCGTGTATATCTTTGATAATAAACCTACTTGTCTTGCTGTTTCTAATCAGAGTGAGTTTCTTGTTTGTCATGTGTCTAAGGAGGTTTGGCATAATAGGTTGGGTCACCCTGCTAATCAGGTTTTGAAATTGTTAAAAGGTTCTCTTAACTTGACTAATATCAATCATGAAAGTCCTTGTGAAGTTTGCCATAAGGCTAAACAAAGCAGGGAGTCTTTTCCTTTAAGTGAACATAAGTCAACTGTTTTTGGTTAACTTATACATCTTGATGTATGGGGGCCTTATAAAGTGATTAGCAGGGAGGGTTTTAGGTACTTTCTGACCATTGTTGATGATTATAGTAGGTCTGTGTGGGTGTATATGCTTAAAACTAAAGATGAGGTTTTCTCAATGTTTGTGAACTTTTATAACTTGGTTTTGACACAATTTGATAAGAAAATTAAGGTCATAAGATCTGATAATGGTACTGAATTTGTGAATCATAAAATGACTGATTTTCTTAATTCCATGGGTATTGTTCATCAAACTACTTGTGCATATACTCCACAACAGAAT
>LBNU01005818.1:4982-17474 GCA_014162995.1 Artemisia annua | reverse complement strand
TATTAGAAATAATATCTTTTAGCAAGCTTATGATATTTGAGGGTTCATTATGTAAATATTTTTAGCCTTATTTTACTAATGCTAACTTTTGTCCAAGTTTGTTATGTTTTATATTGTGCAGGGTTTAAAGTGAAAGTTGTGGGTTATAAATACATCTCATACGAGCTAGGGTTTCATTATTCAGTCTTATCTTCTTTCGCTGTTTTCACCTACAAATCTCTCTCTCTAACAAATTGTTCATCTGGTTGTATCTGGGTTTCTGGGTAGTTTCTGTATTGGTTTAGATCATCTTGATCTTTGTTTAGGTTTGGTTTATTCTTCTAGTGAGTGTGTTTTTGTAACTGTTGCACCTTTGTAGAGGGACAACAGATTGTTTCTTTGTATTGTATTGGTTAGCACCTGTGTTAGGGACTAATCTTCTGTGTTTATTGTTATAATAAAGTAATCACCAGTGGGGTGGTTGGTTGGGTGATTAGATCTGTGTTTTGATATCATTTTTACAAAATGTAGTATGCTTTTTCTTTGTAAGAATTGTGATAGTCAAATGTGGTAACTGCAACTAGTTTCCTGATGGATGGGTTGGTTTGGATTTATTTTTTTCCATTCAAATTACTCATATTAAATAATTTATTTAACGTGGAACACATGACTTTTAAATGCATATGACCTGAACTGTTATGATCCGCGAACTGACAGTTTTGGCACAATGGCCATATATCTTGCCTCCTCTAGTGGCAACTGGCAAGTATAGAACTGTAGATAGTTAACTACCAATATGAAAAAGCAGTCTTTAAGTAGATTTATAGGTGGTTTAAAGCTAGGTTCGATCTGCATCTGTGATATGAACCAGGGAATAGAGTTTGAGTAGAAATCTACATGATTTACTCAACTGGACTACTTCCACGGAGTAATATTTTTCGCATGGAGAAAACAGTATAAAAGCAAGACTAGTGCAGCCAACCCTAAAGTTAGTTATAGATATAATCCACCTAAATCCTGACTTGAATTCCAAATTTCAGTTGTTGATGGCAATTTAGCTTCCCAAATGATAGGTGGTGTTCCACATTTTGATCAACCTTGAAGGCAGTTTAGCAAATTTTGAATTCAGTATTATTGTTAAATATGATTAACAAAATGATCTTATTAACATAATAACATACATTTCTTTGATTGAAATCAGTTTTCGGGCTTTTAACATGCTTAAGCTATATATATGCTCGTTTCCATGTTAGCTACCCTTAGAAATCAAGTTTAACCCAAATAACATATTTAGCTAACAGCTATCATACACCTGTGACCTGTGTAGCCCTTATTTAGTCCTTATTATATAATGCTTATGTTTGCTTCCTCACATATACTTTTTAGTAATGCACAAGATATTGTGGATTTACTTCTATATCTTAAACTTTTCCCCCTCCCTTTACAAAGTGTTCATCACTGGTACTGATTGATTCCTGCAGTTTCTGCTGTATTTAGTTTGGCCTACAAACTCCAACCTGCCATAATATTTATTGATGAAGTCGACAGTTTTCTTGGTCAACGCCGAACTACAGACCATGAGACTTTCACCAATATGAAGACTGAGTTTATGGCTTTATGGGATGGTTTTACCACAGACCGTAAGTTTCTTGTTTTTTTGCTGATAAACTAAATAACTCCATATTATTGTTTAATCATTATGCTTTATGGGATCGTTTATGTAGAGAATGCTCAAGTGATGGTTCTTGCTGCAACTAATCGTCCTTCAGAGCTTGATGAAGCAATACTAAGACGTCTTCCACAGGCATTTGAAATTGGGGTACCTGACTGCAAAGAAAGGGCTGAAATTTTGAAGGTGATTTTAAAGGGTGAGAGAGCAGATGACGACATTGACCTTGACTCCATAGCTACATTGTGTGAAGGTTATACTGGCTCAGATCTTCTCGAGCTTTGCAAGAAAGCAGCCTATTTTCCCATTAGGGATTTACTAAATAAAGAGAAGAAGGGAAAGTCGTCACCTGTGAGTATCTATTTGTTTCTTTTATATGTTGTCAACAACCAATTTAGCTGGATGGCAGAATTATACATTTTAGTATAGTTAACAAGTTCAACCCAATTACAACCTATAAATGGGTCAATTTGGTTACACTGTATTTTATTTGGTAACGGGGTAAGAAAAGAAAGCCTTTTTTATCGTAAAATACCAAGTACTTTTTCATTTGTCCACCTTTAGTCGTTGCATTTTAATGTACATTTGAGTCATTAGAAGATCATTTGTGCCCGGCTTGGATTGCCTTTTAACAAAAATCCGGCTTTCAAAATTTATCATTTATTTGATAAAGGTGTTAAGTCTATATTCAAGTGAATTGGAAATGGATATTTTCTGCATGGTAGGGAACGCTAAACTTGAATAGAAAACTGATTTTGACATGTTTCTATACTTAGTTGCCAAGACCTTTATCACAAGCAGATCTCGAGAGAGTGGCGATCACGTCCAAAACGACAAAGGTTGCAGCTAGCGAGTACAGTATTCTGAACTTGCAATCAGAGGTTTGGTCACTACGAAGGGAAACAGACAATTATCTATTTCAAGCGGTCATCAATGAGCTTGCCAAACTTGTCGTTTCTCATATTATGAACAATAGATCACATCAACCAAGGCCGTGAAGATAATTGATACGTAACATATCTGATATTTCTCTTACCAGTTTTGAAAAGTTACATGATCATGTTGCAAAATAGTCTCGGGTAAAACGTAGGGGTATTTTGGTCATTTTCCAAGAGTCTTGAGGTATATTACTTCGAAAAGTTG
This sequence comes from Artemisia annua, assembly GCA_014162995.1. Taxonomy (NCBI): domain Eukaryota; kingdom Viridiplantae; phylum Streptophyta; class Magnoliopsida; order Asterales; family Asteraceae; genus Artemisia; species Artemisia annua. The sequence continues at coordinate 14,683 of LBNU01005818.1, read as the reverse complement.
TGATAGTACAAACATGGTTTTGATAATTAGAGGAATTGTAGATGCTTGTTTGAGCAGTGAATGATGTATTGAACTGTGACTCGGTTGACAGAAGATGTTTCTGCATTTTATTGTTATGAGTCGCAGTGGAGAATTAGATAAATAGCGCATGATTGTGTGTGATATGTTTGTTAGTTACAAGCTGTCATTGAACTGAGATTGTAGTCGAGAGGACGAGTTCGGAGAGGTTTTATATTCTTTATTCATTTACCGTATTGGTAATATTAAGGTGTTTAAGTTGTATAGAAGGTTATGTTTGTTGGTTTCGATTCACAGGTTTCAATCGAAGCCAATTGCTTCTTGCTACTCGGTTGTAATTCACCATGGGGTTGTTTGTTTCAGAATGTATCGTATAGGGTGTTTGGTTCCGAGCGGTTAGTATTTGCAGAAAATAAGAACAATATACTGATGAAAGGAAATTGATTGATTAATAATCGATGTTTTACAGATCCTATATATACTAAGTGAATCGGTACAATTCTATAAGTCTAACTGTTGCAACGATTCACACAATAACCGTTAACTGACATTAGATGGGCTTGTTTGGTTTATAACGACCCAAACAATTTCTGCCCATTCTGACCCATACGGCCCAATACAAATACATAACAAATAATATGTTTCTAAATAACATTATAAACATTATCGGGTTTACATCTCCCTCCTAATGTGTTAATGTTATACTTCCAAACGCTTCCATGGTTCTTCCTTCAAGTGATGATGATGAAATCATCACTGCTCGATGTGCTTGCATTCATTCCTTCAAATGCTGCTGCAAAATTGCTTCTACTGTTGGCATCTTCCATGAATACATCTTCTTTCACAGTCTTGCTCCTTTTCTTTGGAGTTTCATCTTGCATTTCTTGTACTTTAGCATCAACCTGTGCATCAACCTGTGGTCCATGAATGTCTGCAGCACCTCTGCCATTCCCTGCCGCCACATCTAGTTTTCCTTGCACCCTCTTTGCCTCTTCATAGTACACTTTAACCATGCCAATGTATTCTCTATACACTTCTTTGACTGTCTCATGATGTTCATATGCCAATCCTAATATTCTAGCAATTTGGTGCCAATTTCCTTTGAATGTTACATCCATGTAACCACCCAAACCATCTACAAACTTATATGATTCCAACAAATCAACTTTTGTCACCCCTATAACCGGTGGCAAACTTCCTAACACATCCTGTTGCAAATAACCTATATAGAACCATTCTAGCATCTCCATGAATTTCCCTCTTAACACTTCCCAATTACCATACACCAATTTATCTATCTTAATTAAATCTAAGAAAGATAAAAAACTAGGGAAAGTGTTTACCCTCATGAAGTATAACGTCCCATTCAAACTAAAATACTCGTTATCAATATAATCTTGAACATCACCTTTTTCCATTTTGAGATCTTCCATCCCTTTAATCAACGAACATTCTTCTTCTGGTTCAATTGAATGAAAATATTCATCCAAATACTTGTTGTGACATTCGATCATGCTTCCTTCATCATTTTCCATCATGTCTTCATCTTGTTCCTTCAATGGCTTCTTCCCATTAAACACGTTTGGTATCACCAAACTATCCTCCTCTGTTTCTACTATCGCTTCTCCAACCCCATACGAAAAACTACGCAATTGCTTCGCCCAAGAATCAGAACATAAGCTCTGATACCACTGTTGGTTTCGATTCACAGGTTTCAATCGAAGCCAATTGCTTCTTGCTACTCGGTTGTAATTCACCATGGGGTTGTTTGTTTCAGAATGTATCGTATAGGGTGTTTGGTTCTGAGCGGTTAGTATTTGCAGAAAATAAGAACAATATACTGATGAAAGGAAATTGATTGATTAATAATCGATGTTTTACAGATCCTATATATACTAAGTGAATCGGTACAATTCTATAAGTCTAACTGTTGCAACGATTCACACAATAACTGTTAACTGACATTAGATGGGCTTGTTTGGTTTATAACGACCCAAACAATTTCTGCCCATTCTGACCCATACGACCCAATACAAATACATAACAAATAATATGTTTCTAAATAACATTATAAACATTATCGGGTTTACAAGTGTTGAAATAGAGGAACTTTTGCACAGGTCTTTATGGGATCTTGGATCAATGATGATGAACTTTATAATGAAAAACAATCTGAGTATGCATCATCTGATGCAGGGACTCGGTATGAGAACAGAAAGGGTGGGTTTTGTTCACAGAAACACACGTTATTCTTATTAAAAAACCACACACTAAACGTTTACATTTACATATGTATATATAGGTTGTGAATCGGTGTGAATGAACCGATGCAACCTTTCCTAAGAGATATCCCTTCCTACTTTACAGGAAAATAACGTTGTTAACAGTTTCTAACTATCTATATAACATGTTTGGTCCTTCAACTTTCAATGGCTTATGATTCTTGATTATTTCAAATCCAACAATGTTAAGTTTTGCACTAAATGTTGTTCTGAATAATGATTCATTTAATAGAAGAGGTGATTATACTACAAACCTAGGCAGTTGCTTTATGTGATTGATTGCGTGTTTCTGCATTTTGTTTGTTTATCATGAAGTATATGATATTGTAGATTCGTTCATTGTAGATGAAGCTATATTAAGCTATTAATCCGTAAAGTGGTTATTCTAAGATCAATAGAAGACTAAATCTGCTGAAACCTTGGCGGTTGTTCAATTTAATTGGTTGTATCATGTATGTATCTGCATTTTGTTTATGGTGTGATCCTTTTGTTTATGATGACGGTGTCACTTATATGTTTGTACAACACAACACTGCATATCTAATAACTGCGTCAAGGCTGTAACGCCGCTAGGCTTCTACTGTTTCTACATCGTGTAGTTGATGTAAGTACTATTTCGTTATAAAATGTAATAGCTTTCATAACTTTGCTTGTAAGTTAAGAAAGATACGGTCGGCTATCGTTCCATAAAGTTTTTAAACATTCTTTAAACCTTTGTGTCGCGTTTGCACAGTTGCCGTTTGTAGTTGGTGACAGGTATTCAAGCATTACTTTGAGCAGGAATTAATTAGAGATAATTTTGTTGCAGTGGTACGCGCACTTTACATATATTTCACTAAATATTCCACTATAAGAGGGATAAAAAGTAGTAGTAGCAGTGTATGTATTTTTTTTCTATAAAAATGTTTAGTAACGTAGTTGTAGGTGTAAACATAATGTGTAAAAAAGCTCCTAAATGCTCAACGCTCATAAATGCTACTTCATTGAGCGTTGGAAAATGAGCATTCCGATAAAAAAGATAAAGCTACTTGTTGCTTGCCAAACGAGCTTTAAAAAATCACAATGCTCAATGCAATGCACCTAAAAGCTCTGCACCAAACCCACCCTAAAGCTAAAACATCCTCAGCGAGTTTATTAAGATCGATACTTTCAGAAACTCGATGAACCTCAAACTGCTGGTACTGTAGCAGATTACGATGAGGTTCCATCTTGTATCCTATACGAACCTTTCATAGTTTTCATAAAATTGGATGAACCTCAATTTAGCTGAATATCACAGAGATTTTGCTTTGATGACCCGTTTCAAATTAAGTGCCACGTTAACTATTTAACTTTGAAATTACATACAAGTTTACTTATAACTCTTTCTAAAAAAAATACATAGGTCGCAAAATTTTGTAGGGGCAAGCCCACATTGCCCAGTAATGTGGTACTGCCACATGGAAAATCCATGAAAGTTTGCTTCATCAAGCTCACATGTAAGACACATAAGAGACTCACATTAAGACGCAATGGAGACCTTAAAACTCGAGTGTACCTTAGATACTATATTATTCAAGAGTATGATTGAGAACCTAATAAATTCGAGGGTATATGCATGCTCGTCGAATATTGTCTCAAATATTGTCTCAACACTTCGAACTTGAAGACATTCTAATACTGTCATGTAACAACCTGTCTCACATTAGTACACTATCCAAAAACTAGAACGGGTTACGAATGCAACGGCGAGGACACAAAAGTCCTCGTCAATGCCACTAAATGACAAAAACTCCACCCCAGCCTTAGAGTTTGACGGGAAGGCGGTGTGGGAAAAAGTTATGTCCTCTCCAAATGGCTGACCCGTTTAGTTTTCCCCCAATTTTTTCATTTTGGCTAACTGTTCCCACACTTTTTTTCTCGCTAAACCATTGGCTAGGACATGTCCTCTCTTGGTCGGACCAAGGCCAACTGGCATTCCGACAAGTCTTTCCTAATTTTTAGAGCAAGAAGCGGAACTATATGATGAAAGGAAATTGATTGATTAATAATCGATGTTTTACAATCGGTACAATTCTATAAGTCTAACTGTTGCAACGATTCACACAATAATCGTTAACTGACATTAGATGGGCTTGTTTGGTTTATAACGACCCAAACAATTTCTGCCCATTCTGACCCATACGACCCAATACAAATACATAACAAATAATATGTTTCTAAATAACATTATAAACATTATCGGGTTTACACATCTAACCTAAATCCTTGAAATACAGGCAAATGAGCCGCATCAGTATCTTTTAATCTACTTATTTCATGTATCAACTTATTTTTTACGAAATAAGGAAATCTGGTATAAAGCATAGCAAAAACTTATTTAAGCCTCCCAATTTTTTTGGTAAAAGGAAATAAAAAAAACAAACTTGCCGATGTGTTTGGTTCATCTAATTGTTAGCAACACTGAGGAGAGTAAAATTAAATAGTTGGGAAACAATGTTAATGATTGAAATTGAGGCACCAGTAGAAGCTAACTTATAACACCCCCATTTTCAGGTTTGCAGCGGAAGGGTCATGGGGTGCTATATATCGATCACATAGTACAAACATAATAAACAAGTTTTCTACAAGAAGTATTTAATAAACATAAACCTTAAAAGGTTATTATATTTTACATAAAGTCCCAAAAGTTTACTTCACAAGTTTTAAAGATACATAGATAAGCTAATAAAAGTCTTTAACATTTAGTACATCATAAAAACGTTTAAAAACATGAGCCATCTTTAATCGATAATCTTTCCTTGCGCGGCCCATCCAAGCTGAGGTACTTACGGACCTGAGATAAAACATGCTAAAAGTCAACAAATAATGTTGAGTGAATTTATAGAGTTTAGTAATAATAAAGTGAATACAAGTATCATTCATCGGGTAACAAGTATGATCAGTACTTGTCGGTTATTAGATTATAACATAGAGCTCATGAAACCGAACCTTAACCAAGTTTATCATTTGCCCCGGTAGGGTAATATTTGCCATTTACCTCATATTCTCAATATTATATGACCGTTGAAAGATGAGAGCTACTCATTCGGCCAGGCTGGTCAATGCCCAATATGCATATTTATAATATTAGCGTTTACACAAAATTAACGGTTCATGATGGGGACTTAATTGGCAAGAGTTACTCATTATCTTATAATCATGTATTCGGGTCAAGCATACCAAAAAGCTACTTGTATTCGTTTTGTAAAACTAGCATGTATCCCCCTCGCGAGGTTTATAAATCATTTAAAAGATTAAAAGCGAGGCTATAAACTCACTTGTAGTGTTGGAGCTAAGAGTAAGGAATGGATGTGTCAAATAAGGCGCGTTCACAATCCGCAACCTATCATGATTAAATATTTTCTAACTTAGATTTAATAAAAAAAAAGTTTATGAATGCAAATGTATATGTCATTTATACCACTCTTATGTACTCAAAATATATTGTTGTTGAAAATAAAATTTTACATCTACGTATAAGGTAATAATGAATATTACTTGTTGTTGGTATTTTTAGTGAAACAATAACTTTCGAAAAATCTTAACTAATTCGTTATAAGTCCGTTTTTCAAGAATTTTATATCCCCGGTTAGCTCTAAACAAGTACTAATACATTTTTATCATGTTGGTACATTTTAATGAAGGTTAGGGACCTGTTTTCATTGAAGACTTTATTACATCAGCAACATATTTTCAGATTTTATAAGAAAACACTTGTAACTTGTTTATAGCGTAAATTTCTCGTTTCAAACTCATTTTAATCCGTTCTTTTTGCAATGGTTTCCTTTTATTCTTAACTTTCTGAGTACCTTGTCAAAAATAAGTCATGAGTTGCTGAGTTTTCCAGATTTTATAAAAATGTCCAGGCTGTCTCAAATGGTTAAACATAAATTTGGTATAACTTGTTTTTAGCATAACTTTTTCGTTATAAACCCGTTTTTACCCGTTCTTTCGGCCATGGCTTCATCTTAAAGTGTATTTTCTTTATCTTAGGTCAAAAATGGGTTCAAACCTACTGAGTTTTCTGTATTTTCAAAATATGACCAGAAGCTTATTTTTAATGTCAAAAATGGTTTTCTCATCCTATAACTATTCTAATTTCACCATCAATCCAATCCAACAATCCCATAAACTACCATACACCTCCTCAAGGTGTCATGGGTTCCTAAATAACATCAAAACATCTCTACACCAAAACACTACATATATACATATCATAAGTTTAACAAAACATAAGATTTGAGTGGTACAAATTACATCTACTTGCATGCATATAAAAATTAATTAAAATGTGGTAGAAATATACCAAGAACATGAAAGTTTAGTAAATCACTCACTTGGAAGATTACTAGTTTATTAGTAAGAAAACCCTAATTAATCCATAGGTTTATATTTCAAAACCTTGTAATGGATGTTTATGAGCACTTGTATATACTTGTTCTTCAAAAATTTTGATCTCTTGATGGTGTTGGATAAGGAACGAGCCAAGGAGGGAGTAGAACAAGAGAGTGAAAAATTTTTATGATCTAAGTTAGGTACATGCAAAGTTTGGTTATAGAAATGAGATAGTGGATGGAGTTGGTGTAATATTTGGACACCAAGTGTCCTTGAGACACTATATGGCCGGCCACCTCATGGGGAGGTGGTGGTTTGTATAACTTTTGCCCCACTTTGTTTTTACGGGGTACCGTTTAGTGCATAGCTTGAGTAGTTTTGACGAATTCGGGTACCGGGTTAATTAGAAATAATTTTTAATGGTACCATAGTGATGAAATACTATTGTAAAAATTATGAAAATATAATTTTAGTAGATGATGAGTTTTTCAATAACTTTCACATTATTACTACGAATGCTTTCGTAGTTATATGTTTTTGATAGTTTTAAGTAATTAGTTCCTAAAATAAAAGTGAAAGTGACTTTTTAAATTAGGATTTCAAGGGAAAAAAATAGTGGACTACAAGAAATGTAGAGTTGACATATATAGTCGTAGTGAAAGAATTGGATGTTTACGGATAACTTTCTACGAAGTTGGTTTATTAGAAATGGAATAATTATTAAATAAACTATTATTTAAAATATAAGACATGAATTTTTGAGAAATGTCACATAACTGCACAGGCTTGTGAAGACACATAGTTTTCAATTTTATTAGTAGCAAATAAGATGAGTAGGCTAGAAAAGAACAATTGTTCAAACATAGCAGGTCAGCGTCAAACCTGAACAATGTGATGAACGATCCTTTTTGGGAACATTTTCTGCTTCAACAGCTCACTAATCAAACGAATGTTTCCAAGAGTATGGATTTTAATCATCCTTTATTTATCTCTACATTCAGATTCATGTTCAGGGGAAGTCGTTTGCCTTATTTTGCCCTTAATTTGTTTGCACCTTTCAAAAGCCTATCGGTGATTATTTAATAATACACATTTAAATGTGATTTCCTTTCCATCTGGTTCCTCAGATGGGAATAAAGGAAGGTTTGTGTTGAGATCTGAACAAAGTTGAGCATGCATAGGGCAAAATGTTGGCCCAAGAACAGCTTTCATTAATAACTCTAGAGATGAAAAAAGAGCAAGTTAACGCGTCATATGGGTACATCAAGTATGGGTCAAAATGGTATTTTTGAAATAGGTCAACATGGGTAGTGTTGGTACGTAACGGGTCTTAATGAGTCCTTTCTGGTGATACAGGTTAATATAGGATGTGTTCGGTTTACCGGATATATCTTTGTTCGAATCATGCACAATATGTGCCATTTATAGAGAATGTTAACAATATGACATCATCAATTGCCTATTCTACTTTTTATCATATGCTAACAAAGTATTTGAAACTGAACATGGCGCGGTTGACTAGTAGTGCCTTCTGATGCTCCATTCGCATCCACTGTAAACAAAACAAATGCACAACAGTTGAGAATTATTGAATAAATATCAATTTCCTTTACAAATTCAAATTTGATATCAATTTAATATGAAGTTAACACTAATCTTTTTATTACCTCAATGATGATGCCACGGCGTAAAGATAGATTTTCAACAGGCGCTAAACATGAGACTTCCTCTTTGACCGAAGTGTATCAAACTCTAATGGAAAAAAAAGATGTTGGCTTGGCCTGTTAAGGTTCACGGAAACATGAAAGACCAATGAATCTATTTGAAATTAGCCAATCAGCACCAGTTGACAATTATATCACAAAAGTTAATGCTTAATCGATTCATATTGTTGAGATATTATTCAATATAATGATATTATTGTGTTTATGTGTTAGAGGACCAATTAAAATTCATTAAGAAAAGTTCAATTACGTAACAGATTTTAAAACTCGCCTGAGTTGGGAAGTAATGAATGACGTGAGCAGTGTTTCCTATCCACAAGGAAACGAAACCTTCTTCCTTGAAGGTTCGACCGAAAGATTTACTAATACCCTTGTATGGCTTAGACAAACTACCATCCTTGATCATGTCAGATTGGTTGTGGATCAAAGCTTGACGTGCTCAATTGGAGCAGTAGCCGTCTTTGACACAACAGCAGAGACACGTCCAGTAAGAAAGTCGATAGCAAACCTAAAAAGTCCTTTATCAGCCGGTGCTTGAACGAAGACGGGTGAGACCTTGGGGATGATCAATATAAAAATCAAATACGGTTACTTCCGTCGATTTCAAAAGGTAGATATCCATTATCAAGCATCGATAATCATCATCATCATCGAATCAAATTGTAATTTATATCATATCATCATAAAAACATGTACATGTAATAAAACTCACACCAAAGAAAAATATAAAAATTATCTTCAATTGAGACCAAATTATCATCATTATCATCATCATTAAATCAAAGTTATGATAGAGCTATGAAGAACCTGTTATCATCATCACGGATGGCTGAGTAACACCATTAGGTGTCCACTCGCAAGTGTTTGGGGTGTGTATATCAGCCCTGGCTAAGCACCAAACACAACGGGTCAGTAGCAAAAGAAATACCTGGCACACAATTAAATAAGCATAAAAGCAAACAAATAGCGTGGGCAAAAGTTAGTAACAAAGTATCAATTCTCGCTACCTTGCACATCGGTAGCAGCAAACGGAGCACCCTCGCTAAACTAACTGCTGAGACGAAAAATGTTACGTTTTTAGGGGTCATTTTGAGTCCTAAGTCATATGTTTTTGGTTTGGATTTCACCCAAAGTCGTTTCTTTTCTCATTTTAGGTACTTTTGAAGGGAAAATCACAAAAGAAGCGTTTTCGGGCGTTTTCGGAGTGAAAAAGTGCGGAAAACAACAAAAACTCAAAAGACCTTGAAGATTACTGAAGGTGACGTCGTCACACTCTAGTAAGTGACGCCGTCAGGAACAAGTGAAGTCCAGAAGTGGAAAA
>LBNU01005817.1:0-14587 GCA_014162995.1 Artemisia annua | reverse complement strand
TCTAATATTAAGCAAACCAATACTCAAATAAGCTATAGAAGCATCACAACTAATCAAAATAACGGCAAAACATATTCCTACTTGTAAATGATAAAGCCTAGTTTAGACTCAAAAATTAAAGATTAAAAAGCTAAAGATAAACAATTAAAACTTGTAAATTAAGTTAAAACAAACACGAAACAAAAGCTCTCAACACTAGCAAAGCAAATTAACGCTCAAGTCATAATCATTCAAGGACGAAAACTTCTTTCCATGGCAAAGGTGGTGCAAGAACTTTTATGAGCTTATTATTGATCAAGATAGAAGTAAGAAGCTTGAATAAATAAGATGAAAAGCAATGAAGTAAAGCCAATAAAAAGCTTTAAGAACTTAAAGAAAATTTTGCATTAAGAAAACATTACACTCCAACATTAAGAAAAACTAAAAACTACATAAAACTAACTCCTCAAAAATGAGGTTGAGGGTGGTATTTAAGGGATCACATGGGGTGGATTCCTTTTCATCAAGCCCCCCTACATTCTTTATAAGTTCATTGAAATGACACATAAACTTTCATTATACTAGCTAATACTTCTAAAAAAGTAAACTTAAGTCCTTGTAATCTTGAGGAAATGTGTTGACGAGTCTTCAAAAGTCTTCGATGATATAAAATAGTGATCACTTGCTCGAATTTTTGGAAGCTTATATAATATAATCATCTTTAATCTTCGGTTAAGTTTTCTTCTTTCACATTCTCGAGCTTTAAGTAATGAAAACTTCGTCCGGGCTTTTCATTGAGTGAATATCAACTTTACTCGGCTTCTTGAACTCTTTTCCACAATCTCGTGCTCTTTCGGGCTTTTATGTTGGCATTTTGTGATGTTTTAGCAATATCCAACCTGCACAGTCATAACACAAAAACACGAATCTTTGGCTTTTTCGCGTTAGTTTTTGGTCTAAAATAGTCTAATAATTGGTGAATAAAAGGTATGTGAATAAAGCAACATACCAGTACTTTTGAGAAGAATTATGGAAAACATGCTAAATTTGAGATACTTTTGGAGCATTAAAGTGAAGAAAACGACAAAGTTCAAAAAGAGGCTGGAAAACTTCATGACGGCGTCAGAGTCCACAAGGTGACGCTGTCCAGCCAACGTTTGCACAAAGGAGTAAAATTCAGATTTACAACTAGACGCCGACTAATGAGAAAACAAGTTGTTTACACCTGACCGGGTCAGGTGTTAGAGGATAGTGGCCGTCAGGTGTAAGCTAAAGAGTGATGGCCCAGAGCACCATAAACAAGTGACGGCGTCAAGATAGTAGATCGTTAGGCCGCATCTCCCGAGAACCCTAATGGCGCCGAGCTGACGCGTCAGAACCATAACCTGACGGCGTCAGAAATGTAAAATCTATATATACCTTTTCTAATTTTTCATTCTTACGCGTGAAACTTTTGTACAGTTTGGGAAAAAACCTTAAAGACGAATGTTGGCTGTATTTTAAAAAGGGTTTTTTCACCCTTGAATCCTTTTATGTTCAATTAAAGATAAGTCCTCCACTTTCAAATTAAGTCAATATGTTTATGTGTTGGTTATTACATCTTATGCTTGTCTTTTCAATTAACATGCTAGGCTAGATTTTTCTTGTGTTTGCTTAGATGCTAATGAAACCTAACACCCTATTAAATTTAATGTGGTTGATTGGTGGTGTTATTAACTTGCTTGGATGAATGTTTCATCAATGTTAGGCTTAAGAAAACTGGCTAACTCCTATATGGTAAACATTGTTGAACGTCTTAAGAAACACTGTAAATAATGTGTACGTAGTAGGTTATTAAGGTAGTATTTAACGCATGAGCCACTGCTTACAATCCCTATGATTGGGTGCTTTACGCATCGTTGTATGAGGAGATAAGAGCTCATAGAATTGAGGAGATATGTACGCCACCCCATGAATTGTTAAGGAATACACCCGTCATCCACGCAAGTAATACATACACCAATTAACGGGTAAAAGATAGTTAGGGAGTAAGGAAATCTAAGTAAACAAATTTGTCTCCATATAAGTTTTCACAACCACAATAGTTTAGTTATTTTATTTTTAATTGCAATTGTAGTTTTTGGGTTAGTTGACTAGTAACAAATTCCGCCCACTCCTTCAAAATCCGAGATTTTACCTGCTTTGAAAAAATATAAAAATACAAAAATAATCTTCCTTTACCCTTAGACCTTTCAGAGTAGTTTTTCTAACCTAACGAACACTATTCCCTGTGAGAAAAGGATCAATCCCCCGTACTTACCACTACACTATACTACATCGACCAGGTACACTGCCTGGTGGGATTGCAAGCTTCTCAAGATCGCTTGAGAGGTAAAACCTGTTGCGTGGTCGCAATCCCACGTCATCAGAAACCCTTGAGAAAATAGAAAATGAAATTAGGAATATTTGAGGTCTTATAGGTTAGAAGCAAATTAGAATCCCTACCCCGATAGATAGAAAAATTTAGGAAAAACATCCCTATAAGATAGGATTTAGTCTAGCATAAGAAATTCGTTCATCAAGGACCTTAGGTTAGATATAAGGAATTTTAGGAATTAGATAGTAAACCTCCACATTAAGCCTTTAAAGCCCTTAGTTTAGCATAGACACATTAGCAAACTTCTACCGTATAGGAATAAACCATTTTTGAAGATATAGTTCACCTAGACCTAGTAACCATCCTTTATTAGGATTTTCCACACCCCATCCTCAAAGTTATGTAGTATAAGGATTTAGAAACCCCTTGGAATATTACACCATTAGGATATCCCGAACCTACCCTAAGTATTTATAACACGGACTTAGAATTCGAGGTTATTAGCCATAACTAGAAATAAGATATTTGAGGCTATTAGATTACATCTTAGGATTTGACATTTCTTAGGATACACCTTAGGAATTTCACTTAGAAGATACCATGGACACTACCCTAACTGGTTTCAAATACCTAGGAATAGTATTACTTATAATAATAGTGATACTCGTAGTAATAGACAACTTAAAACAAAAGAGAAAACCCGAAACCTTACCTAGGAATAGTGACACTCCTAGTAAACCCTTAGATGAGAAACCACCTAGCTCCTCTCCTTATCTAGGACCCTCTTCATCGAATAAGCTAAAACACACCACTCTATGATTAGAAGAACCTTAGGGGGAAAACAAATCTTGGAAGAATCTAGTAAATCTAAAAACTTCAATAGGATACTATCTTTACAGATATCCTATACTCTTACTCCTCCGTTTAATCCTATTCATCCGTTTTAAACCCTACCCTTCCGTTTCCCCTCATCCTTCCATTCAAATTACACTCTCCTACCTTTTTCCCACACTCCCATTTCAAATCCTATTCTCCCGCCTTCCAACTCTACCGTTTAATCCTACTCTTCCATTTAAACACACTCAATCATTATCTCTCACTTCTCCATACTTTCCTATGTCATCCCTTGCCTTCCCTCCTTTCCCTTCACTCCTTCCTATAAAAATCCACTCTCCCGCTTTCATCAATCATTTTGATCTTCCGTCATTTTTCACTCTATTTTCCCTACTCTATATTCTCTCCCTACCCCGTCCTACAATGTTCTAAGAACTAGAACTTGTATTTCTCGTCATATCACAAGATTCTATTAGTTATATCTTGTAAGAATATCTATGCCGAACTTTAATCCTCATTATGTTCGACTATGGTATTATATTAGCTCGTCTTGCAAAGGCTGCAAGAATGAGATAATGTCCGCCACACTAGTCAGCACATGGTATAACTACTAGGTGATCGTTGCTCAACAGAGAGGTTGTAGAACTGGCCACCATGACTATAACTCGTTTCCACCATGGCTTGAACTTGTTTCTACCATGACTTGAACTTTTCTCCAAAACATTCTTGGACCACATTTCCTTAAATGTGGATCACTTTTCCGTTTACCACCAATACTACTTAAGGACGATTTATGATGACTATTCTATTAAAATGAATTAGGACGCTCTTTCATTTTAAGAAGAAAGTTATAAATCGAATGGATCATGAATTTATAAGCTCTTGCTTACAAGAATTGGGACGCCATTACTTGTAAGTAATGAGATATAAACAAATGAGACCAAGTATCTGGCACATGTACAAACAATTCCTACTCCGTTTGTACAACTCTTTTCTCTCCTCTTACCTTTCTCGACTCATTCTTTCCCCTACTCCTACGTTCATCAAAATCTCGGGACAAGATTTCTTCTAAGGGGGTAAGACTGTAACAACCCGCAAAAATCTCATCACTATCATTCCATTACAAATACCTATAGTAGGTATTTCACAGGCAAATTTTTGCTTTTTATGTGCATTCACTACTTGCATGACTATCTAGACCTGCCCACGTATCCACACAAGCCAAATAACTCAACACTCACATCCTATAAACCCCGGATATGTCAAGAATAAGATCACAACAACACCACAATAAGTAATTTACCAATCTAACTCACTAAACTTGTCACAAAACCATAACAAACCCTAATTAAGCCCTAATTAGGTCTATGTGCTTACTAAACCCTATATGCTTAACTAAACTAGTTTAAAAGTGTCCAAGGCTTAAGTATGAGTTACCTTAGGAACATTAGGATACCTTAGGACCCTTAGGCACTAGTACAACCCATTATAGCTTAGGTACAAGCCCCTTAGGCACAAAACCATAACTAGGTTATAACTTCCCGAAAACTAGGTCAAACCTTCGCAAATCTTTCCCATAAGCTACCACCACTTAGTATAAGCCTCTTAGGACTTAGGAATAGTCATTAGACACTCATAGGACACTAACTTAGGCACTAAACCTTAAGCTAAACCCTAAACTCACTCTAGGTAAAACTAGATTAGAACTAAACCTAAACCTTAGAACTAAGCTACTATAGCACCTCTAAACTAGCAACCAAGAACTCTAGCACCTCCCCCTAACCTACCTATCACCCTAGCACCTCACAAGCACCCACACAAGGAGGTGCATCACCTCCTTGTCACCTCCTTCCCTCGTCGGTCTCACCATCACCACATAAACCCTAAACCGCCATAACCACCGGCCTAGCAGCCCCCTAGGTACACCATAGGCCACCTTAGTCACCCTATAGACTTGACACACCACCCCTAGCCCTGCTTACTTGGCCTCCCCCTCCTCGACACCTAGCATACCCTTTCTTGCTCGCTACTCCTCTCCACACTATAAATAACCCACGAAACCAAATCATAACACAATACTAGGGAACTTCATGTGAGGAGTACTATGTGGATATTTCGTTCTGACGAGTCTGCTGGGTTTACGAATTAAAGTGCCCAGGCTCCTCAAATGATTATTGCATATACTTCTGAATTATGATGGCCCGAACGGTGTTATGTTATAACTAAACCCTAATAACAACATAATTCAATTGTAAGGAGCTTCATGTGAGGAGTATTAACTTCTGAATTATGCTGGCCCGAACGGTATTATGTTGATAACATAATACGATTGTAGGGAGCTTCATATGAGGAGTCTTATACTTCTGAATTGTGATGGCCTGAACGGTTTTGTGTTATATCTAAAACCCTAAAAACCCTAAGAATAATTACTTAAGAAACTTAAACTAAACAACTAGAGCTTGACATATCCTCACACCTACAACACACCAGGATACGTGAGTAAGGCAGTCTAGTTTCCGAGTCACTTATACATCGATTAGAGTTCCCTAAGCCCAGGTGAGTTTTCATAGCCTCACACCTTTTAAACGCTTTCTAAATACTTTTCAAATCCTGTGAGGGGGTTACATGCTACTTGCTTTACTTAAAACCGAATACAAGTCTTTTTCTTTCGTTGTTGCACGAGTAAACTATCTGCCACCACTACATAACTAAAATTCATGAATCTAATCGTTTGGGATATTTTACCCACGCGAATGCGAATATAGTTGATAGATCTATTGGAGTTTGACAACTCCCGTTGGTATTAACATCTTTCTGGATGGTACCAATAAGTACTATATTTGAACCCACTGAAGGATTAACTTTGGCAAGTTATCCTTCCCATCTCCTCATGGTTGGGTCTGCAGCCCCCATCACCCGGATTGTTGACGTGTGGTTCATGAGTTTAGTGCAACATACCCACTCTTGATAATTGTGCATGCATCACAATTATCACACACACACAACATTTTCCCAGATGGGTTTAACAACGGAGCCCAGGGAACTTGTATTCACTAACACTTAAATCTATGATTCTCACTCAACATTTAGTGTTGACTTTTTAAACATTTAATCTAGGTATCACTAATACGAAGTTATGGCAGAAGGAGTCACTGAACTCGGAGGACTTTCAAACCGGTTATCATTCAAACATAACCTATTACCTAGACATTGGGACCTCAACATTAGTAAAAGTATACCTTTTACTGTAAAAACTCTGATATTTTAATGAATGATAACATCTATAATATTATTATATAGTATATTATATATATATATTATATAGTGATATATTATATGGTACGTAACTTATATTATATATATAGATATATATATATATATAGATATATATATTATATATATATATATACGATACTTATATTGATATATAGATATACAGGCGTTTATATATATTTATATATATTATAGGGTATATTATACCAATATATATATAATAAAGTATATATATACATATATATATAATATATAGTACGATAATAGTATATATGTTAGTTACAGTAAGTATCATAGTTTATTATTATATGTATATATTATTATATATGTATATAGATGGTAGTATACTATTGTATATATGTGATACATTGATACATAGTAGTGTAAATATATTGGTATTATTATATATATATCAGTGTGAGTGAGGTGTATTTATTATAGTATATTAGTTATAAGTAGCTATTACCGGTGTATATACGTTATAAGGTTATATATACGTGTAGTATTATAATAGTATATGATATGATATACGAATAGTGATATTGTAGTAGTATACGTATATATATTACTTATCGTATATACGTTGTAGTTATATATACGGTATGTAGATATAGTATTCTATACTTAATATATAGTTAGTATTACTGTAGTAAAATTGGTATTAATATATATACGATTCAGGGTGTATAGTATACGTGAATATACGCGGTATACTATATAGCGTACTACGGTATAGATATTAAGGTATACGTAACTATATATGAGCGTTGAGTATATAGTTATGGATATAGGTATTAGGTATAGTGAGGCGGCCGGGTACTGAGGTAATATAGTATAGTATATAGATATATGATGATATATATATAAATTATAAAAATTGCTTACATGACATTCTTGCCATGTAAGCAATTTTTATAATTTATTTTTTTATTTTTATAATATTTAGGGCAATTATTTTTTTTTAAATTTAATAAGTAGGGTTCGAACCCTTGATTTGTTGATTGGCTAATAATTATTCTTACCACTAGATCAACTTAATATTTGAGTTATATGTTGCAAATCAAAATCTATAAACCTATGCAACCAATTATGTAGGAGAATCCCTACAACTTAGGTAACCTAATCAAACATATACGTAAAAAAACTGCCGGTTCATTCATAATACATTTTTTCTCAAAAACCCTAATATCTTTTCTTCCTCATAATCTCATCTGCTCTTTTCGGTTGTGAATGAGTTCTTTTCCTCATCTCCTCTAATGATCGTGTCTTTTTATACTGTAGTCGATTTGGAATTTGTTATCAGCTATTCATAATTCATTATAAATGTATAACGTAACCCTCTTGAGGATTTTGTATGTTTTATGTAGTTAACAATGATGTAATCAGTAATCCTCTTTTGGGCTAAGTATAAATCATCACATGGATCAACGATTCAACTCCCATGGTATGACGTACTTATGAGCATGTATATGAAATCATTACTTCAAATATTGCAACACATGTTTGCAACGACATTACAGCAGCAAATATAAAATATGAATCATATGATAGTCTGGTAGCAACAATTCTCGACAAGCTTATTTCTTGGTAAGTTCTTCGTCTTCACTCTCATTCTAGCAGCCATTCTTTCTGACCCTCCAGTGGCTTAAATATGCTTCCAGATATGATCGACAGAGCCTTAATAGGTATGCTTTTTGTTAATCACTTATCTCGGTTACAATGACATTATACGAGGTATATTTTATTCAGGTGGCATTTGTACCTAATGTTATCTAAACCATCACACCTGCAATTAACAAATACATTTTAATCAGCTACTGAGTATATTTATTTCAAACCAATGAAGGTGGACCAAAGGTATTGGATTTCACGACAGGTGTCGCTTGGGATATCCATCAACATAATCAGGATTGTGATGGCCAAAATATACCAACACCTTCAGGACTGGAAAATGGTGGCGTGTCTCAAGTAAAAGCACCCATAGTTACGCGACTTCAAAGTCATCGTACTTTGAGGAATGGTCACTCAGTATCTGGTATTAGTTCAAACGCGGTTACAATTACCTATTGTAATTTGGTAATCTAAAATACATCGCTATTTTAACTATTAGAGTTTGTGATTTCCACTTGAAATAACCGTTATAATTGTATGGGTGCTAGGTACAAACACTGCTACATCGGATAAGTATGTCATCGCCAACATTGGGAATTCAAATGGTAGTTAATAAACTGCTGTTTTTTATGCATGTATTTATCTAAGTAAGTCACCTAATTTGATTTCCTTTGCTCTTTTTTTCACTTTTGTTGTTGTCTTCCAATTCAAATAGCCCCATTAAGCATAAACAATGTATTGATGTATCTTATAACTGATTTGCATAATCTGAATTAATGACGATGAAGGTGCATCCAACAGAACTATAATGGGGATGAGTATTCTAACAGCTAGGATCAATAATAGTCATGAACCTAATACTGATTTTGCCCACGGTCAATTCACGACATTATAAAATCTTTAATATTTTAGAGAAGTACATGATAAAATCTTTAATATTTGAAAAGTAGATGCTTTGACGAAAAGTTTTAAATATATACTTACAGTTACCTGTTCTAAATTGTAAATAAAGATAAAACCTTTAATATTATGCACACAGTATGAATTATTTGATAGTCTCTTTTGTCGCGTGTGTTTTATCTGTTATAACCGCAAGCTTATATTGATGGCATCACTTAGTGATGGAACATGCACAATACACTTACCTATGGTTTGCTTATATATATATGTGTAGAAAGCGAAACCAAAAGTCTAAACAACGGGGGTTTGGACTGAATCTTATTTCTTGAGGAACAATATGTGTTCAGACTGCATCTTTTCCTTCTAAAGGAGCTAATAAGATTATCACTTTTTCATGAAGCTTTGGAAAAGATTAGAGCAATTATCAATATGTGGAGTTGAAACAAGCATCTTACCATGTGAAAGAACACATAATTGGTTTATCCTACATGCAGATGAACGCGAAACTACTTACAATGGTTAATCCTCCTCCTCCACGTCATAATATTCACAGTAGCACCTCATCATCATGTAAGTCCTAAATTATTAATTAGAGCAATTTGAGTTTTATTACATTATTGAAGTATTGAGAATCTGATTGGTGATGTTACAATGGTTCATAATATTGCTTGAAAAAATCTGGATGTTTATACGTTTCTTTGATTTACATGATTGATGGTTGAAGCAAGACACCGTCTTCCTGTCTAGGGTTTTGATTACCAAATCATGGTTTTCAATTCGCTAAAATGAAGGTGTTTAGGAGATTGCACATGACTAAATGAAGGTAAAAACGTACTTTTCTGTGTATTATATAATGTGTTTTTTAAATTCATAAAAGTTTTCAGTTTGGAATGGTATAGTTCTTAATTTGATTATTGAGGTTTTTTAGAGAAGGACTTAATTTATTTTTCGTGCGTTGTGACAAGATTTAAAGGCGTACATTCCATGTTTGATTTATCAGGCTTTATGTTCTTATTTGAATATTTAACTCTGACCTAATTTATATAGGTAAATGCAAGGGACACCCTGAGTGATAATGCAATGCTAATCCTGTGGTACCCTTATTTGTTCTAGACCCATCATGTATGTTTTTGTTTGCGTAGCGGTACTCATAAATCAATGAGTTGTAATTGGCACTTCAACTGGTGATTCCTCTCTCAGGTAGTTTGTTTGTATTTATCTTTCACGATTTGAGCAAGATCATTAAAATAGAAGCATTGCATGTTTTTAAGGTACAAATACATTTGAACAAATAGGAGCAAAGCTTCTCCGTTATTTGGTCATATATGAAACTAATTTTCTGGGTTCACAATTATTTGCAGCCAACCAGAATAAGCCAACTGACATAGTCAGTATACTTGCAAATAAGGGCAAGCTTCTCCGTCTCTTTGCTGATTTTAAGCCGTATAAAGGTCAAAAAAGACAAAATAAATTCAATTATAACTCAAAATTTGTATCTGGAAAGAAATGCATTGATATATACGGGTGTGATGTTGCATTACAAAGGACGAACAATTTGAGGCTGACAAAGTTCAGGTGGTTAGAGAAACTGCTGGGCTTGAACAACGGGACCGGTACCTTAGACTATGGTAAATATTTGTGCTTTCCACAATCGACTAATTTAGAATGCCATCATAGGACCTTTACGTATTCACACATTTGAAGTTACTGTTAAAATTGGGCACTTAATGTTGTGAATATGAATAATATAATTAAAGGTCATTTGCTTCGTTTTTCAGAGCACAAGTATCCATATGACTGGCGAACATAAAAGCCTACAATTTTTAGAGCAACAACACAATGGTTTGCCTCTGTTGAAGGATTCGGAGAAGCTGCTATGAATGCGATTAATCAAGTAGTATGGAATCCATATCAGGTACATATCTATATAAATGGTACATAATATTGTTTTGATCTTCAAAACTCAAAATTGCTCACTTCTACAATTGATTGAAATAAGCTCATAAGAGTTACCATTTTTAGTTTCTGGGCTGGTTTCATGTTCATTTAACACTAGAATCTGAGTTTGGAGCAATTAGTAAACCCCTTTTCATAAGCAAAGGTGGGAATGATTAGGAACATTATAAAGACCAAAATAGGATAGGACAATAGATAAGTAAACCATTTTGATATGTTGGTTCTGTTCCAGTGGTGCTACAAGTTTTACTAGGAGAAGCTATCAAACAGTTCTTGCAGCTCATTTGCTCTCGATAGTGAGAGTAATTGCTCCAATTCTACCTCATTTAGCTTAAGACGTGTGGCAAAATCTTCCTTTTGAATATAGCATTGACAACACTGATGTAGCAAAATTTGTTTTTGAGTTAAAACGGACTGAATTCAATGAAAGATAGATTGCCTTTCCTAAAAAAGATATTGATTTTTTGGGAAATAAACTTGAGTTAACTACACTTATGTCTTTGCTGATAACACAACTGTGATTTTTTTTTTTAATTTTTTTATTTATTTGTTTTTTTTAATAATCTATGGTATAATAATAACTATTTTTGATGTCTTCTTATTATAATGTGTTTATTTAGGGAGTGTTTGGGATTGCTTTTCTGCTTATGTTTCAGTTAAAAAGTAAGTACTTAAATATAGGTACTTTGTAAAATAGTCTTTTTAAGCTCATTTATGGTATCTGATGCGGCCAGTCAACGTAGTAGAACAGGTGGATTAAGTGTCGCTCCGTTTGGTCAAGGTGACCGAGTTTTAGTTGGTAACGTGGCTGAGCTCTTAATTGTTGCATCACCAGTTCAGGTTTGTATTCATTGTTCTTATTTAACTTCTGCTCATACAAAGTCAGATTACGTAGACGTTAAGGTAATTACAGTCTCTTTTCTATCTTTAAGGGTATTAATCGAAATGTTTGCTATAGTTTGAATATGATAATGCAAATCTTAAATTCCATTTCTAGAAGTTCAACCACATCCTAGCTACAACATAAATTTGAAAGGCAACATAAAATATATGCTAAAGGAGCTTAAAACAGCCAATGTATATTTGTATTCTCTGCACGGTCTGAGTGTGGATATCACTTGATATATCCAGATTAATGCTTTGGATATATCTATCTCAATGCTTTGCATGCACTTACTTTTGAATCTAACAGTTGATACGTAAAAAGGTGTGATGTAGATTCTGGTTCGGGATCTTCTGATGATTATGTCTCAACAAGTTCACAGGCTGTTGACACCCGTTCATAGCAACAATATTCCTCTGCTACCTCAACCAACAGGTTACAACCACCATCATCTACAACACCTCACAACTCAGTTAGGATTGCTATGTTACTGAGTTGCTGATACATGTTTGGACTAAATTGTATGTCCTATTTCAACCATCTCTCTATAAATAGTATATTTGTATGTTACTGAATTCCTATTTGGACTAAACCGTGCTGATACATATTTTACCCATTTGAGTTGTTGCGTTGAACATGTGTGAAGGTAACCATATCAGGGCTCATTAGACTAATGAGCCCTGAATGCTGCACAAGAGGTAAATGTTACCTTATCGACACTAAAAAACTGTTTATTAAAGCTTATTACAAAACCTTATCACACAATATCTTAAAAAGTGAATCTTTTATTAATCAGGATTCAGATGCTTCAATCCGTAAAAGAGCCCTTGAACTTGTGTATCTTTTGATAAACGAGACCAATGTCAAACCTTTGACTAAGGAATTAATAGTTTTAATAGTTTTCAGTATTATTAACAAAGACTATTAAATGTTGGATTCGTGTGCAATTTTACTTATATTCATTTTTTAGAATTTATTATATATTACAGCCACCAGTGACACTTATATGAAACCTGTGGTGTGTGTAAATTATGAATTGTTATTCATAATCGCTAAATTGATATACCAGGTTGCACTTCCAGGTTCACAAAATCAAAGGGGGTTGTTCCAGTTCACTTAGTGGGGTTAATGAAGCAATGGTCATTGCAGCTAATCGTGTGTGTACTGCTTGATCGAATAGAGATTGGTTGATAATTTGTTTGGATTTTAGGTGGTACACCAGTTCGCACTCTCTTTGAGTGAGTCATAAAGATAAGGCTTTTAAGTTGTCCAATGGGTTTAAAATTGTGGTGAGATCTGACGAGGGTGCAGCTGAAACTGTGGAGTACATCGGGAACCTGTTTTACAGGTTGCAAAACAATCCTCAGGTATAAAAACTTTGATTTTGGTTTTTATTTTATTTTTTATTTTATTTATTTATTTATTTATTTATTTATTTTTTCTGCGAATTTGATCCTTTTGTGCGAAAATGTTGGTTTGTGTGATTAACGATTTTGGCTAATTGTTACAATATAAGGCGTTGTTCATCCAAGACTATTTTTTTACTTAAGTTTCAACATTTTTTAACTATGCAAAATAGTTTTGAAATCAACAAGTCTGACCTTAGATTAACGAGGCCAGCAACATCACTTTGATTGAATAACAAGTGGTGCTTGCGCAACCTTCCTCATTGCCAACACATCTGATGTCGGGACCAAAATTGGAAAATATGACTGCATTAGGCTGCAGCTGCTGGATCAGGCTAATCCAAATTTGAAAGAAGTATTCCATGTCTACTACTTCACCTTTACCTTTATCGTCAAACACTAGCTTAACATTCCCGTATATGTTACCAATAACTGTCTAACATGTTAAAAGGGGAACAACATAAGTGCTTAGCTCCGAAGTGGTTCAGACTTCATAACGGTTACCTTTTATCATAGGAGATTATGTGATTGAATTAAATTTTTTTGGTCACTTTGTGGATGTTTGGATGGTAATTCCAATCTTAGGTTAGGCTCTTTTACAAATTTTAACCTGACAGATTTTATAAATAGATCCCTATGGTGGAGAATCACGTAGTGAAACTGGATTAAGGTTGTAACTAAAGTTTTTTATATGTGCAGATACATTAAAAAAGATATTGGGTATTTGAAGCTAATCAATGTTTGAGATGTGGAGATTGTTCGCAAATTTATGGGCAACTAAAATGACCACCAGTATTGGTGACACTTGCAATACATTTTCATTACTGAGATTAACATACAATATCTTATACAGTAAATACATTTTTTTAATAACGTTTCTTATATGATTCTATTTTCTATGTAGCCTAACATTATTATAGTGACTAAAAAGTCAAATGTTAACAGTGCAATTTTTGTATCAACATATTTGCCACATTATTTACTTACGTCCGATTAGATTTTGTCAATCAATAATATGAAGCGAACCCGACGGGGTACGAAGGTTCTTTGTTGTGACAAAGATGACGAATACACTACATACACAATAAGTGTTGTGTACAAAAAAGTTTTAGTTCGCATATGAATAACCATCATGTTATGATTTGTTGTTATACTTGTGATTGTTCTTTTTACACATAATACATGAACTTACAAACAGAGAAAAAAAAAACAATTAAAAGCTCAACTTTCTTAAAAAATAAATTCTGTAAACTAATACCATCAAAATATTAGATAAGCTCCCCATCCTTAAAATGAATTTTGGTTAACTAACACCATCAAAAGAATAATTTCAAGTCATGCCCGCCCATCGGGCGGGCTTTGAAGTCTAGTATATATATATATATATAT